>NW_006500356.1:869308-906730 GCF_000471905.2 Amborella trichopoda | reverse complement strand
CGAGGTATTTTTGAGAGAGAGAGAGAGAGGCAAAGAGTTTGGTGGGATTTTTGGGATAATCTGTTACAAAATCGATGGCGCAACATATGCAAGATCACTCCCAGCTTGCTCTGAGTAATTGTCAAGAAACTCCATCCGAACGGAAGCTTGAATGGAGCAGTTCAAGAGCAGAAGAGGCACATGAAAGGGTTTAATCTCCTTGAGATCAAATTTCAGAGGAAGGTCAACATAGAGCTTGAAAGCCAAAATGATTCCAGGGAAACTTCCTGTAACTGTTGAAGAAAGGATTTCATAGGGTTTGAGAGTTTGGTAGAGTTCGTGTCATGGAGGAGTTTCATGGATGAGAAGAACTTGAGTAAATCAGAGATGAGGGTAAAACTAAGATAAACATTAAAACCAATCGAAATAGGAATTAAGAATAATACATCAAGTGGAAGAGCCATTTTCATCGATTAGGCTTTAAGAAAAAGAGGGGGAGCCAATTTCATGGACGATGGCTTTCGGAAGAAGAATTTCGGTAAATTTCATTGGTTCTAAATTTTCAATGAATTTCGTGTGAGTTTCAGCTGAGGACTCATTGTTAAGTCAAATTGGCAACCAAACAACCTTCACCCATGGATTGATATTCATGCAGTTCATGAAAATTTATGAGATGATAATATACATTTTAAGAAAAGTGTAGATTCACTTTCAGTTGCAGCCAAAAAACAACTAAAGTTGGAAAGCCTAGAGATGGAGAGAAGAACAACACATAAAACATCAAAATGGATTCATTGCTGCTTTCAAGAAGCAGGTGAGTGAATTGTCCAATTTATGATCCACAATAGGAGAAAATCCATATTTGTATTTTGAAAAGATTTAGCGTTCAAAAGGGATAATGGTCCATAGTGAGCTATCCCTTGAATGAGATTGACAAGTAATTCCCATGATTTACCATACATGCTAATTAAATTTATATTTCAGAGCTGCATGCATTACAGGGGAAAGCATGATTAGCATACACAGCTCAGAAAATGCTCGCATGCAATAACTTTAAGATGGCAAGAACACTACCACATAAATCAATTATTATACATGTTGGAAAGGCCAAATATATTGTCCAATTCACAATGCTCTAAAGCCATCCAGATGAAAATACATCATATCAATAGATTGATATTACATCCAAATGGTAAATGATATTTGAAAATATGGTCGAAAACAAATTTCTTTGATTTGATTGAAAATGTCGCAAAAACTACAAAAAAGCAAAGAAAAAAGGGATCGCAGCGAACTCAAAAATATAACAACCAGCAGATGGTCAAAGTCTGGAATTTTAAGGTCAGTTTGGAAATGCACCAACAACATGATGATCACATGATGAGAAACCACAAATAAGATCTTCTATTAATTATTTCTCATTCTTTTGCATTCTCCTTTATAAGACATTTGCATGAGTCAGACAGATGTTGCATCAAATGGCCGCTGACAACATAAGTAATGTTACTAATGTCTACACAAATGAACTTTCAGTGCTGTTAGAACATAAAACCCTAGCAAAGGAGAACAACAATGAATCTCACAAATAATGTTTAACGAAATATCTAGGACTATCATAGAAGGAATCTGATCTACAAACGACAGACAAACTGCAGTACAAATATCTATTTACATAAATCTCCACTGCACAGACTTGCACGTATACAAATACACTAACAAGCACAACCCTGTATACATTATATGGATACTCTTTGGTTTTGTTCCGAATAGTGAGATGAACAACCGTTTCGATCAATGTCACAAGGCTCTCCTCCAACCATTAAAATTCTAGCAAAACAAGCCATGAAAGGTTCTAGACATTTCTATGCTCAGGAAATACATGGCTTCCCAAGATCACCCATGTTAAACTCTATCATTCAAGTGCTTCCTCAACTACACAATGTCCTTGGATCATAACCAGTTAGTGGAAGAAGAAACGTGATCACACCGGCTGCCATTAAAGGTCAACACAATCACCTTGGAATCATCACTAATAAAACAACTGGTATCTAAGTATATAGTGCTTGACATAGCTGTTGCAACAAACAACCAGTTCCATAAGAACACAAGTGTAGCACAGTGGATAAGAAGCCCCTTAAGATACAGATCATGGAAAGTCAAGAAAGGCCGACAAAAACTGCATTTTTATTTTGCTTATATTTAGAAAAAATTAACAAACCATAAAGGATATGAGCAATGCTGTCGCCCACTTGAAGTACAATGCCAGTATTGACAATCTTTACTTCTCTATTATATTGCTCAATCCGTTCATGGATAATATTACTAATTTTGTCAGCTCAAATGGTTACCATTAGTGTCTCTTAATTCTTTTTCGGAAGCAAAACAAGGGAAAATAAAAAGAAAAATAATAATAATGCCTACGGTAGTGGTAAAACTAATTCACACCATAAATAATTGCATAACAAAACTTGGACCAGCAAACTATAATTGGATGCATGCAACATGAGTTGGTCATTCAAAATGTCCTATTAACAACAAGTCAATGTCAGAAACCAAGTAAAATAACTCAATTTGAACCTTAGAATAATGCACATACCTTTTAGATAGGCTGCTCGTTTGCCAAACAAATCCTTAGAGACTTCCATTTGCTCGAATGTGTCTGGCCTAACAGCCCCATAAAAGCCAAAAACTTTAAATAAATCATATGTTATGACAAGAATATAATGTATAATGGAAACATATATCATCATGTATATTAACTTCTGATATGTGTGTGTGGCCATGCATGCATGAAGAATAACAGCCAAGGCACTCACTCCATTACAGTCACAGAATGACCCTCTTGATATAAGAATTGGAAAGACTTATCTTCCACAAAAACTCCTGCACCAAGATTCAAATGAAGGAAGAGGTATATGATTACAGATACAGAAAAAGTATCTACAGGGTTTAATCATTTGCTATTAAAAACATGCTCCTGTTGGAAACAAAAAACTTATACATAACCTAAGTAAAAAAGAAAAGATATCTACACTAAATAAAAAACGTTTAGCAGTGACATAAAGTACATAAAATTCATGCATGTATGTATATTTACTTGGTCAATTGAGTTATAATTGCAATGCACAAAAGGGATACATAGTGTCCAATATCAAGTATAGTTCACAAAATCAGACCACTCGCAATCGGACTCAATAATCATGGGGTTGGGTCAACCCATGACATAGCAGGTCAACCAGGCGAGCCAAATACATAACTCTCAGAACTATGAAACATTCATGAAAGAGAAAATAATTAGAAGTGTTTAAAAATCTCACACATTTAATTTAAATCAAATAGTATAATGAAGTATAAGGGCATGTTGAATATTCTTGTAAGTAGAGGGTTACTCATGTAGCACGTCCATGAATTTATATCAGACAAATGTCATCCAAAACGTGTAATCCCCAACATAGCTTTCACAAATCTTACATGATCAAATATAAAAGTCTGATATCCCCTTACAAAATGATACAAATTGGAAAGAATTCGGTCATGACCTAATTTGATCCAGTTTGTGACCTGGTCGTGTCAACCCAGACAAGTCTCAGGTAGACCCACCATATTTGCTAAGCATGAAATATATAAATTGCTCAAAACTAATGCACATTGTATGAAAAAGAAGAGAGAGAGAGAGAGAGAGAGGCCAGAAAATAATAAAAAACCAGAATAAGAGCTAATGGTTTCTAGTCATCCTATAAACATAACATTCTCCCTTGATTGGTACCCTAGTCAAAACAATTTTTCAAATAACAAAAATAAAATATTTTAATGAAAGAATGTTCCTAATTAGTGATCATATGCTGTAATTTCACTAGCATGGGTCAAAAAACATTTTTTGGTTCACAGATTCGCCTACAAGAAACATTCTCTTTCTAGAAGAACATTAATAACTAGTTAGCATGGTAGTGAGTTTGATTGGGAGGAAGACCATGGGATGTGAAGGCGACACCAATAAGCGGTTCAAAAATGGCAAATACAGCTGAACTGATGATTACATAATGCACCCAAATCTGTAAAAGCCAAATGTAGGTTATTAGAAACAGTATGAGGAAATTATACTATTACAGGCACAGGTGGATTTCCTATCCCTCAGTGATAATGGAACACATTAGTACATAGTTAATCCTAATCTTGTAAAAGCCAAATGAAGTTTATACAATTCAACAAATTCCTGTCAAAAATATAAGCAAATCCACACTTATAAACAAAGCTGGATTTGAGACTATGCTAAATGGTCTAAGCAGCTGGAGCGACTTTTACTATAAATCATTTTACTACATTAAAACTCTGTTACAGTAGAAATACCTATAGGATAAAATCTGCAATCAGATTTGAAAACTTGCCCGAATCAACTAGGACTCAGGCGAGGTTCCATAGCCTGCCGTGCCTGTAAAATAGTAGAACTGTATACCCTGTACAGTTCCCAGGTAAGTACTGTAGCGACTTGCCCAAATACTATGAAACCTGGGCACAGTACTCACCCGATTGGTTCTCTCTCCAATACCCTCTAGTTCTTGTCATCTCTCTCTCTCTAGAGTTGGTTACTTATCATGATGAGAGAAGGGAGCAAGGGTTCGTTTACTTATTTTGGCGAAAGAGAGAAAGGGTTGGAGAAGAGAGAAGGGTACAGATGGCGAAGAATCGGATTAATTTCAAGTCTGAAACTTTAAGGTTTGCTTGATGGATGCCGATAGATAGATAGATAGATAGAGACCCTTTGTTGCAGACTACGATTTTTTTTATTTTTTTTTTGAGAATGGTAACTGTTGTATTAATAAAGTAAAAGGATTACAGAGCAGATCATGTGCGTATAGAGCATATACATGATTGGGCGTGCCTGCTTGGCAGGTGCCCTATACAAAAACCTCAAGGGATGAAAAAGGAAAACTCCACATCGAAAAGAAGAAAAAAAGGGGGGACGAGGGGGGAGGCTACAATTCCTACATCCAGTGTTTTAAAAAACAGCGAGTCGCAACGGACTCGGCCTAGTCGACACGGGAATCGGTCACCCGGGTCGATTCCACTGAAATACACAAAGTCACCCGGTTATAGAGAAGAACCGGCCAGTTACTACAGTGAACCGCCGGAGTCGCCCGGTTCGCTACAGTGAACTACCTGAGTCACAACAAAAACTGCTTACTTCAGCACGCCCACTATCACACCCAACTTCTTACGTCAGCGTGCACCAACCCACGTATGCGTAGCCATGCAACAACAACAACGAGTTGCTCGGGCTGGTTTGATTCTTTTATACTACCCTTTCTTCCCACATCGCTTAGATGTGGGACAATTCTATGAGTTAGATGGTGTACGTGGAGTTAAAAAAAGCACAAGGCTGGGGTTTGAACCCAAGACTTCTTGTGACAAGTTCATGCGGTCTACCATTACACCAACCTCAATTAAGTGTAATTAATGTGGACATTTATATACATTAAGAATCAATTAATGTGGACCAATTAACGTGCAAAAAACTTTAAATTTACTTACCCAAAAAAAAATAACAACTCTATTAGGCTATTATCTCATGGGATTATTTCATTATATGATTAATAATTAATTAATTAGTTAATTGGGATAAAAAAATCAGTACTGGCTCATAGGATATTAAAAAAAGCAAAAAAATAATACTAATTCTAGTCTATTGAATATTTAAAAAAATTAGTTTAGAGGATATTTTAAGAGAAAAATAAAACTAACTCATACCACTTTAGAATTTATTTCAAGTTGCTTTATCAATTATCCCACATTGCAAATATGAATTTTTTTAATTTATTACTAACCAAATCTTGTATATTATTTATTAATGTATTTATATTATATATTTTGTAATGTATTGTTTTTTCTTATAATTGTAAATAAGATTTTTTAAATTAAATGATATTATAAGACATTTTATATTTTTATTTGTACAGTAAAATAATTATAAAATATAAAGTTATAAACCAACAACTTCAATTTCAATATATATTATTACAGTTAGTTAGGTTGTAATAATTTTGGATGAGTAAAACGAATTAATAAATGTTTGATACTTTGATGTGATACTAATTTATGTGGGAAATTATTTTTTTTAATCTTATAATATAGAAGTGTTTCTAACTATTATGCATGTTGTAGATAGGCATTTTTTTTATTTTTTTGAATTTTGATATCTTTATTTTTATTTTTTTGGATAAAGTTTTTTTCAATTTTTTAATATCATAGCATTAGAATTTATAGGGGGTTTTATTTTTATTTTTAATCATATGATATGGAAGCATTTTCTATTAATTTTACATTGATAACCAAATCTTGTAATTTATTTATTACTTTATTTACATTATAAATTAGATAATGTATTATTTTTCTTATAGTTGTAAATATATTGTTTAAATTAGATGATATTATAAGACATTTTAGATTTGTACTTATTTGTATAGTAAAATAATTATAAAATATAAACCAACCATTTCAATTTCATTATATAATATTATGGTTAGTTAGGTTGTGATAATTTTGGATGAGTAAAACGAATTAATAAATATTTAATACTTTGATATGATTCTAATTTCACTTTATATGGGAAATTATTATTTTTTATAATATTATAATACTATATTATAATTAATAATTATACAGACATCCAGACAAAAAACGTATCAATATTTACCTATTTTTACAAAATAATGAAAGTACATAATGCATCACTCCTAATTACGTTTAGAAACTAAAATAACATTATTTTTAGAGTTTTATACTTCATCCATGATAATTCTATGCTTATCCTTTTGGATGATGTAAATTTAATGGTTAACAGTAGTTCATGCAGGGAAAGAACATCTCAATATTCGCATATTGATGCAAAAAAAATGAAAGTTCTTAATGGAGGACCCCCATTTCTTTTTGGATTCCTAAAAAACAACATTTATAATGAATTTTAATAATTATTTTCAGATTTTTTTTATGGCTAAATCCCACCAATTCAGCCGATTCTTGATCCGGATCGTCGATTCACCGATCCGGATGGTTTTTTGGGGTGCCCGATCAGGGGCACCAATCCGTTTTTTAAACCAGTGCCTACATCTAAAACACCCCTAGACAACCCTTTGCATCGCAGAGAGGAAGCTTTCTTTTTCGTGACTAAAGAACCCCGAAAATAAGATGGATAAATGAAAAACAAAATAAATGAACCCCACACAAATATTAACAAAAAAAAAACACCTAAAGGCACTATTTGAGAAATGTTTTGGGATTGTTCCTTTTTTGTGGTTGTGGGGGGTGGGGGGCTTAGCCCATTCCGCAACTTGAGCAATTCGACTTGGACTGGCTCCAGTCACTCGACTTGGCAAGGGGCTGAGACCTTGCTCAAGCCATGGAGTCAAACACTGAGTGTAATCTTGTACTCCAGATTATGTGGTCATTTGCCGTAACAATGAGTTCGATAAACCTACACAGCTAAATCTCATAAGAAAACAGTGACAAAGTCAATTTAGGATATGAAAAAATAGAGAAGAGAGAAAAGAGGCACACACACCAGAGTGCAACACTAATTCTTCTATTATAATATATATAATATTACATCTTGAGTAAGGACAGATTTGCCCTTTTACATTACCGCAAATGACTTCACAATATAAACCACTTGAAATACACACAAATTACAGAACTGCCCTTCATTGCATTCTAAAACTCCCCCTCAAGTTATACATCATGTTTGAAAATGTACAACTTGTTCTTTAAAGACTCAAGTCTATCTTTTGCAAGCCCTTTTGTGAAGCTATCAACTATTCAATATTCGGTCCCAATAAAGCCAGCATCTATCTCCTCGGTTTCAACTTTCTCATGAACAAAACGGCAATATATCTGTATGTGTTTAGTACGATCATGAAATACTGGATTATTGCGAGAGCACTATTGTTGTCACAGTAAACCGTTGATTTGCATATTCTTGCTCCAAGAAAAGAAACAATACTTTGTATCCATGAAATATCAAAAACCATACCAGTACGTGCTCAATACTCAGCCTAAGTACTAGACCTCGCAACGGTTTTTTGTTTCTTACTCCATGAAATTAGACTTCTACCAAGAAAGGCAATAACCTGAAAGTGATCTTCTAGAATCTGGATCTCCAGCCCAGTCTGCATCAAAGTACTGAACTATAGAAGCAATTTTCAATTTATTCATGTTGTTTCTTTCATAGAGCACCCTATGATTCACTGCTCCTATTGGTTATTACCTATCTGATTATTCTCTTCAACAATCCATGCGAGTGTCAGTGGGAGCATGCATAAATTGAAGCAATGTACAAGAATGCAGAGGCAGCCGCCTAGGTGGCGAGGGTCCCAGACCGCCTAGGCGGCTGGGCGGCACTTTTTTTGGGGGACCAAAAGGAGGATGATGAGGGTTCTTTATGTGACGTATATATACATATATATGGGGAGGAGAGAGTAATGACATGGGCAAAGGACAACATAATCTTGGCAACACAAGGGGAGACAAGCATTGATTGATCAGTAGATTAGGTGGCAGTGCAAGAGTGCTCCATGTGCAAAGTGAAGGGTGGTACGAGTCAAAAAGTTAAAAAAGGTGAAAGAGAAGACTTGTTGGAATTAAACCATTGGTGGATAGTCCCACATGAACCCACGCATTAATAAAAGCAATAACACATGCTTGCCAAAAAAATAAAAAACAGTACCACCTTTAAAACCATAAAGCCATGAAAGAGGCACCCAAACCCACCTAAGTGGGTACCTTAGTACACCTGCCTAGGACCTACCGCCTAGATGACGCCTAAGTGGCCGCCTAGGTGGCGGCCGGGCAGCCAAATTTTTGTACAATTGTTGGCAGTATCACGCTTAATGAGAGTGAGATACTATGTGCACCTGCTAAACCTCTGTATCTCTCTTAATTATCTAAAGGTTGTCCTCCAAATATCGTTAAACTTTTGTTTAGACTGTACTTTTATTGAGACATATTTGCCTGCAATCGAACATATTTGCCTTTTCAATAAGGTATAGAGTGTACTTTTATTGAGACAACCAAATTTGATTCTCATTTCAATCTATTTCAACTCTTAAACGTATCTCAACTGAACTAAGTCTTTCATCATATATCTACCATGCAAAAATTTCTTTACACCATCAATCAGGTCTATAGAACTCCCAATACTTATAATGTCATAAACATAAAGTAGAATGCTAACACCTTCCTTGTTGTGACAAATAAAAAACAAATGATTTGATGCCGCCTTGAAAACCCCTTTCTTTTAATGCATTATGTAAATACATAAACCACGTTCATGGAGCTTGTTTTAACCCATATGTAGATCTTTTCAACTTGCAACCATGAGTCTCTAGATTCACCATGAAGACCTGATGGTTGTTCCTGTATACCTCTTCAACTAACTTTCAATGCATAAAGGCATCCTTAATATCCAATTGAAAAAGAGACGAACCATAGGCTAAAGCAAGGGAAATACCCACTTGATTGTCACTATCTTAATAATCAGATTAAATGTTTCGTCATAATGAAGTCCTTGTTGATTAAACCCTTATGCAACCAACATTGCTTTAAACCTTTCCCCACTACCACTGACTTGTACTTCACTTTATAAACCCAATTGCACCCCACTACATTTTTATCTGCAGGTCTAAGAACTACCTCACAAGTCTTGTTGAGGTACACATGCAATGGAAGTTTCACATGTTTATCCAACTGACACCCATGACACACCAACGAAGATTGAATCTCAAGACTAGAAGGAACTAAGCCCTCTTTAAATAATTTATTCAAAGACTCATAACTACAATGACCTAAATGTTGATGCCAAACACTGGCATCTTCGTTGACACTACGAGAAAAAAAGAACAATGGGAGCTTCTTCTTGACATGATCATCAACAATGTAAAGCTGTCCCAACGAAACCCTTTAGCGCACGCTATCACTAATTGTTGTTCCTTCAAAAATAACAAAGCAGAGATAGATATACATGAAATAGTATTTTCTCGGGCTAACTGAGAAATTGGAATAAGATTTTGACACTAAGGAACAAAGAAATATTAGATAAATAGATAGGACAACATGAGGAGTAAACTATGACACTTCCTACATGAGTGATATTGAGGGTGGTTCCACCACCAATCATAATAGAGCCATTACCACAGTAAGGAATTGGGGATGAGACCATATCTTTATCACCTAAAACATGATTTGCAGCACCACTATCCACAACCCAACCTATCTCCGTAGGTGACGTGATAGCTAAGTTCTCAAAGAGAATGATTTAGGGCAGAAACTTGACTTTTAAACCGGTTGGGTTTTATGATGATCAAAGACTTAATGGCTGTATGATTCTTCCTTCCACATTTCTGGCGAACAACACCATCATCTAAAGAGACAAATAATCCTGCTGAAGAAGTAGGTAGCAAACTGCAACCTTAAATATGATGAAAATTAGTTCTTCCACCTTGACCTCTACGTCCTCTACCTCTTTTGCCTCTACATCTTCGACCATGATCTGAATTCCAGCCTGTGTTAAAATTTGGATTACTTTTTGACAATAAAACAGAATGAGAATCGATAGTAGAATACTTTTTCAATGAGGGATTGAGGTTGAATAATGCTTCCAGTTGCAACAATAATAGTTGCATTTCACTAAACAAGGGAAATGGAGTCTTCATCAACACAGAGGAAACAAACACTTTATAATCATCCCCTAAACCTCTCAAAACATAATGCATCTTGTCCCTTTCACTGGATCTTGCACCATAGCAAGCTGATCACATAGGGCTTTTATCTTGTTATAGAATTCAGAGGTTGACATATTATTCTTACAGGCATGAAGCTCACTTCAAAGATGCATAATTAGGGTTTTTGCTTCTTGGGAAAATAAGTCATGAAGGGCCTCCCAAACTGCTGCAGTAGTTGGTAAATTAATTACATTATGAATAAGTTCCTGTAAAAGGGTGAGGTTCTGGTCCTTAGATATCCAATCATCATAAGCGGAGTGAGATCAATCTTCTAGAGGAAGGAAATATGGAGTTGATCACGCTGAGGGCATACTCAAACCTGGCTCTGATACCATGAAAAACATAGAAAAGAAGAGGGAAAACAGGCACACACTTGAAGACACATACCAGGGCACAGCCCTAATGCTTGTGTTATGATACATAATGTTACACCTTGAGTAAGGACATATTTGCCCTTAGACATTACAGCAAATAACTTTACAACATAAACCAGTTAAAATAAACACAAATTATGGAACTGCCCTCATTTGCATTCTAACAGGAGACAGGGTTCTTTTCTGATTTGATTCTTGGATCGGTCATTGGCCCCTTTAGTAATCTAGGCCTAATCTCTTTCAAGTTGCAAACTCACCCTCGGGCCGCGGCTACTGTCCCAAAGTGTTATGACCCCTCCTTCAGTTTGGAGCCCTACATTTAAGAGACCGCTCACTAACTTCGAATCTAAAGACCTTATAGCCCTTTTAAACCTACTCCGATCCTTCTTTCTTTCGAACTCCGATCCTAACAGTGTTATTTGGATCCACTTTCCCTATAGTAACTTCTTGATATCTTCTTTCTATCGGACTTTATTTTCGTCCCCCTTTCTTGTTTCCCCCACTAAATCAGTGTGGATTACTTCAATTCCTCCCAAAGTCCAAAGCCATTTGTTGATTAGCCATCCTTAATCATAACCTTACTGTCGATCAACTTCAGAGGACTCCACCTACCTAACAGGTGTAGCCATTGTTTAGAGGCTGAAGATCGAACCTGAATCCCTGGAGTCTAGAACCTGTTTTCTACACATTTTTCATCTCTGCAGACGTCTTTGAGTCGACTTTTGTCATATTTGGTAGAAAGCTAATGTGCAGGTGGACACATTAGCCCAGGAGGGAGCTGCCAGCAGGGGGCCACCATCAGAGTCCTAGTTTTTAGGTTTGCAGACATCCTTTACCTCTTAAGTCTTTGTTTTTTCTTTTATTTCTCTTGCCCTGTCTTCTCTTATGTCTCCTTCCGCTCCCTCTCCTTTCTCTTTCTCACTTCGCATCTCTATTCTCTACTTGCTCTTTCCCTCTGTCATCTTCTTTTCCTTATGGAGCACTTGAGTTGTGAAAAGGCCCTCTTCTTAGTCTCTATCCCCCCGTGTCTTTTATCCTCTTCTCTCTCTGCTCTCTCTCTCTCTTCCTCTCCTTTTTCCTCACTCGGAGCACCTGACTTTGGCTTACCACCAAGTTTTCTCTGGGCAATGAACTTGTGGGATTCCTTCCTCTTCTCCCTCTGTACTCCCCTCCAACCCTTATTTCTTCTGCCTTTTTAAGTCTCGCACTCAATTATCTTTTAGGGCTTTCTTAATCCATGCCTCTTCTTATCATTCTTTATTGGGTAAAAATTTAGCATCATTATTTTTGTAATAGAGCATCAGGTTTGTGGGCTGCCTTTCTCTAAATTCTTATGAGGAATTTTGTAAGTATTTATTCATATGCTATAAGTCACCATTATCAAAACAAATAGTTAAAGACAAGTAGCTGCTTTATCTTGCATACATTGTCTTCGATGAACTCCACTCAGGCCCACTCTGGGTGTGTGATGGTAAATGAGATTCCAAAACTAGATGCACTGACAAAATGTAAAACTTAAAACATGTTCATTACATGAGGAATGAGCATAAAATCAATGGTCTAATGTTTATACACCTACAAGCCTAACTAAGGACGGATGTTTTCCATCCTTAAATACACTGCTAAAATTAAATTTCAAATCAACCAATCCCTCCAAAACCAAGTAGAAGAACAAAAATCATAAGAAAGAAAAATGATTTTTCATTGATTAATTGGGGCCTGTTATAGGGGGAAGAAGAATGTGAGTCTATACACAATCTAGTAATGGGATGGAACAAAGATGGTCTGAATGAGAACACACAACTATAAAAAAGGAACTATGAATGAGAAAACGCTACTATACAAATACTGCATAGGCACTCAAAAATTCTGTCATAGCCACAATGACAAGTTTATGGATGGCAATTCTTCCATTTGGAGTGATATGAACATTTAACCACTAAATGGTTGAGATTAAGACATCAACGATATTAGGCTGACATGGTCAAGCTCAATGAATTACAATTCCGAAACAAGAAGGTGTTGTTTGTCTATCCTAATACAATTCATAAGCAATTTGCAATCCAAATATCTGAATGGATAGTTAGAACATTGATAATATTGTGCATGGCTTCTTCAGGAATTGATGGAAACTAAATGCCATATTGTTTGTTTTATCATAGCATACAAGTCAAAAGAGAGCTATGCTGTACTAACATCAGAGAGAAATATTACCCCAAGTCAGCTCAAAGTTGCAACACTTCCACCCAATTCCCAACCTGATAGTTACAGGTGGAAATTCATCCCCATATAAATCAAGGGGAAGTGACACAGCACCTCTCCTACAGCTCCAACCATGTATCATGGGAGGCAACCAACTCTACTTACTTGGTTATCAAGCTCCATGGAGCCGCATACCGGTGATGGGTGGTTGTTTCTTCATTCCCCAAAGAGTTTAGAGAGACTTTATTAACAAGATACAGTCCTATAAAGATAATGGTTGAAATGATCAACCAGTTATTCAGGAGATCGCAGAACACAACGGAAGAAATCATTGAATAAGTAATAGCCTGTACTGAGGGGAATATGAGTAGATCTTACTCACTAACCAAAATCCTCAAGCTGATACAAAGGTGTTGATGAGAACCAAAAAATTTACTAGGGTGCTGGACATGCCAGATGATTCATTCCAATCAATACTCTTTAACTGCTCCGAAGATATTGATTGGCAAAAAAAAAACCAAAAAAGTAGAGCACAGAGCTTTCTGTAGGACTCAACCATAATATGAATACATACAACTTTAAATTCTAGGAATATAAGAGCCTTCCATCTCTAAATCCCACGTATGCCCTATTTTAGAGAGCAAAACAGAGACAACCATGATGCAACCATTCTTGAACACATTCAGAGACCTCAATTGTTAACATCAATATGTATTTTGCTATGATAGATAGTGCATTATCGTCCAAAGACATTTTTCCAGTAATTTAATACAGCAGTGTGTTCAAAGTTCACTCCATGACAATGTTCAATGTCCAATGTCCATGTGTATATAGAAGCATATTTACATTATATTGTAGCACCAATATGTATAATATGTATAATTCCACTCGTAAGTCACTACAGATTCCAATAATAAAGACACTTACGGTCAATGGCCTCATCAGTGCGAAATCTTTCAGTAATTTTATTTCCACTGTCCACATCACGGAGCTCTACCTGTAAAAAGACAAAAGAAATGTTTTTTGTGTTTTTTAACTACCAATCACCTCAACATGGAAAAAAAAGAAAACAAAACATCTAGGACACTTAGTAGCACAAAAGAGTTGAGAAAGTATTGGCTTCCAGCTCACTTTTTGGTCAACAAAATTAAGAGATCTAGACTTAAAAGGAATAAAAAACTTTATCCAATTTCGCTAATAAGGAACGTTATTTTCATCCTCCCCCACACCCCCGCACGAAAAAAAAAAGAACACACTCAGCTTTCCACTCGTAACATGTGTGAAAAAGAAAAAAAATGAAATGAAGAAGAAAGTGCCATATGGACATGAATGTGGAAATAAAAAATTGCTCAGGTTGCCGTCTACGAAGCACCATGAAGCAAGCGGTCACTTTGGCGCTTGCCTATCCTGTGACCACATGACCGCCTAGCTCGAGCACCCAATAAATTTCCCCTAACCAAAAGCCTTTCAGACATAAAAAGCCCCCCAACTTCTCCAACTTTAGTGGAAAGAACGCTTTGGGCGTTCTACATTTGGACAAATTCAAGTTAATGAAAAAGTATTCGTTAGTTAATGTGTTGGTTAGCTTCTCCATACTCTTAATGTCACCTTTATAAAGCATCTCTATGAATTCCCAATCATCATAGAGCCTCTACTTCAAAGCTGACACATCCTGATAAAAGATTTATCCCTAAGCAGAAGTTTTATACTCCAATTCAACCCATAAGAAGAAATGAGTTACATAACAAGTTCTTCTCAATGAAAAAACTCCCACAAAGCACGCTCTAATCAGTGCCCCCCACATCTCCAGAAACAAATGCAGCATGGAAAAGGATATGCAGAGAAATGGATCAGTCATCAGGAATCTCATCAAGAAAGAATTTGAGGGAGAAAGGGAACTCAAAACACCAATCATACATCAATAACAATGACAAGTTATAGAGAACCATACAAAGGGAACAGATGGAATAGCTGGGTAGTTTGGTTACCATTCTGCATTTTCACAATGCTAAATAGTGGGAGTCAACAATGATTAGTGAATATGTTCCAGCTCCATTTTAATGGATCATGTTGGAAAAGACCCATCACCGGATAGGTCATGTTTATCTTTGACTTACCGGTTATCCAATTTTAAGATGGATGCAAAAATTACACATGGAGTAACAGAATCAATGAAAACTTAACCTGTATTGTTGCTCCACCTCTTCCATGCTGAGTATGTTGTGCTTTTAGTACCTAGATAACAAGTTTTACAGCAAGGATATAATTATGAGTTGCCGTAACCATTTAGGAAGTAATTTTCATGAGAAAGGTCATAATAAAATAAATTTAAGTTACTTAGAGAACAAAGCTCACAGAAAATCTCAAGCATTTGATTTATATATGGTAACTTTAGATCCCAATACCTGGAATATACGCCCTAGAGCATGTGATGGTAGAGCCCATAATCGTTCAGTTAAATAATCTCATTAGTGGATTGAAGCACGATAATGAAATCAAAATACAATAGGAGATTCATATTGGAGAGCATTGACCTTTCCTTTGGATGATGTTCCCAAGTCGTACCTGCACATTTTTAATTTGAGTTAAGATTCAAAGTAGCACACTCTATAGCAGAAGCATAATTGGAACATGCGAAAGCATGTAATAGCACAGTATGTTGTATAAAACTTCAAATAAATCCTTCAACAGAAGTATTAATGGGGGATACTACCAATATTGAATAAATGTTTCTGGAAATGGAACAGCACTGTTTAAGAACTCAGCTTGGGGCACGGAGTCAGCCTTGCCCCAGCCCGAGTTACCCAGTCGAGTCCAAGTGGACTCTCCAAAGTCGTGTACAAGGCTAAAACATAATAATAATAATAATAAATGTTAAAAACTAAAATAAAATAGGGAAAGTCCAACAAAACCAAAAAACACAAAAATCGAAATGAACTCAAAAGAAATATACAAAACAGGGGTTTAGAAATATTTCATTTACAGTTGGAGACATTTCAGAAAAATCCAAAAAAAAGAGAAAAATATAAAACTGGGGCATATGACAAAAAAACTCACAAATAATTGTCAAAGCATCTAATTGACATATAAAATGCTTATATATTGATTTCACAATTTAATATAGGGTTACCTAAAATTACCTTACTCCACCATGTAGTAACCTTTTTGCCAAGGGATATTTTAGATAATTAAATAGGAGTAAAATTGAAATTCTTGATAGAAAGAAGAGCATTTATTACCTACAGTGGAGAATAACATCATCATGACATCACTCACATGGAGCAATGATTGCTTCTTAACCACTAATAAATGCCACTACTTTCTTATAGAATTATCTATCGCAACCCTCCTAATTACGAAACGTGCCCTTACTAAAAAAAATTTGTATTACAAAACAAGGTTATATGTTGTCCAAAAAAGTTGAGTACATTAAAGGGTCGTTTGGATATCAGGAAATATATTATATGTGAAATATATTACTGCCGTAATACATTACCTGCAAATGGATTGTCACTGTTTGCGTAGTATTTTGATGCAACCTGGGAAATACATTACTACTGTTTGGCTATGTCCAGAGGAAATATGGAAAATGCATTACTAAAACTTATCATCATCATCAGATTTGTTGGCTTCCAACAATTCAAGCAAAGAGATGCAAATATGATGCCTTCATTTCACTATTAATTCATTCAAATTGCGAAAGTACCAATATGAGAAGCTTAAATAGACTAAAAACTAGAAATTGCATACAAACAATATAATGCTTTTTAGAAATGTAGAAATTTTCTCAAACAAAGGACACAAAAATAGAAAGTCATGGACAGAGGAGATCGAGTTCAGCATCACAACAAAAAAAAAATATGAGTATCTTACACTATAAACACCAATCTCCATACATTCAATAATCACAATAAACACCAAAAAAAATCAACATGAGTGACTGAAATTATTTTCATTGTATGCATTGAACAAATAATAACAAAAAATCTGAGTATCTTACACTATATTGATCAATCTCCATACAGATCAGAGAAAAGAAAACAAAGGAAAGGCATCATGGTACATAGCTCATGAGATTAAATAATCAACAAAAATCAAGAGAAAAGCATCAACATAGATAATAAAGTGCATGCAACATCCCAATAAATCAAAGAAAAAATCTCCGGAAAAACAGAAAAAGGATACCAAACAGATCGATTCCTAAAAACAAAAAAAACAAAACAAATCGATTCCTAAAAATCAAAATGTCAAAGAAAATCTCACGAAATGGAGACCAAACAGCTCGATTCATTAAAAAGATGCAATTTCATCACAAATCCATTCACAATTTCTTCATGCGTTGGTAATTGCAAGCAATATCTGAAACCCTGATAAAGGACATGGAGAGTCCAAAATGTCCGTAGAATGATACCCAAAAGAAGGCTGGGTAGAGAGAGAAGTATGAAGATTAACGAGAGCATACCTGAGCTTCAAGGGCTTGAAAGGGGTAGAGAGAGTGTGGGATTCGGTGGGAAGAACTTGGGGTTGCAAAGGAAGAGAGAAGAGGTGGCTTGGGTAGACTAGAAAGAGAGAGAGGGGAATGGGTTTCGTGAGTGAACTTGGGTTTGCAGAAGAAGAGAGAGAAGAGGCGGATTGGGTAGAGTAGAGAGAGAGGGGAATGGGTTTTGTGAGTTTTGAGAGAGAGAGAGAGGCGCGAAACATTTCCCACAAATTAGACGCGTGCAAAACATTTCACAGATTACCTGTCGAGCGGGTAATATATTTTTCACCTCTCCCCAAGCGTAATCGATTTCATGGTTTTTGGGGAAATCTTGTGCAATATCGCATAATGTATTTTCATTTCCTTACCGTTCAAATGTACCCAAACAGAGGACATGTCATATTTCCTCATAATTTATTTTCATGTAATAGATTTCCTGGTATCCAAACGACCCCTAAGGGAATACTTATATGTATGAGTACCCTAATCCTTAATATATGCTTTATCATTTCTTATTTTTTCTAAATACGCCAAGTTTTTCTAGGTCCGAGTAGCCGAGTTCGAGTTGACTCAGCCGAGTCCTTGAACACTGTGGAATAGTGAACAGTAAAAAAAATACATCACCCCACATCAATCCATGTATTTCTTAGACTAGGAAATTGGTATGTATAATACAAGTAGTATGATTCCAAAAAGAGATAGATACTTGTTCAAAGGAATTTGACACCAAAAATAAGGGATAATTCAAAAGTAAAAGCACCATTACATTCAATGTCAATTACATTCAGGCAATATGTGTTGTGTACAAAAGAGGGCTCGTCTCCTCTAATCACATATAAATATTAATTGGATTCAAAATCTTTTAATGGCTATGATAGCCCCAGGATTTATTTGGGTCCCACCCCATTGTATTACCATGTCGAATGGATCTACAAGTGCAATGGATCTAGTACTTGACTACTTGGATGTTACAATATTTTATTTTCTCTCATTATTTCTCCATATAAAGAAGAACCTCACTTATAGATAATCGCTTTCTCACTCTAGGCCGTTAGGAAATTGGTAATTCACATCTTTCAAAAGATGGTTTTTTATCTCTTTCATTTCTTTTGGGGCTTATCCTTGCCTCCAGAATACAATTTCAGATCTTCCATAGCATCTCCATTAGAACCACTTGAATGGTGTAATGATGGTCCCAAACCTTGTGGACTTCTTTTGCACCAAAATGTGAATCAGCTTCCAATATTTGTTCAGGATATGGTTCTGGTGTTGAACCTCCATATGATTGCTCGCCAATCCCATGACGAGGATTTGAACACAAAAGGAAGGTTCCAATCATCTTAGACCTTTACAGTGTACTTTAGATTCTTGAAAGTAAGATCTTGTAGTACCATCCCAATTTAGGTATAGGATTAGCAATAATATGTAATTTTTGAAGTTGTTCAGTCATTCATCACTTGGGCATGTCATCTATATAGATTTGTTATTTAAAAGAATGGATCCTTCTGAACTTCGAGGCTAGAAATTCCTTAAAGAATTAACATGCTCAAGGTTCTAGACTACCTGATTTATAGCCTGTGTAAAATTCTAGAACAAGACCCCTCAAATGCATACTTCACAGTCACTCCAGTTACCTAAATTTCAGAGATTCTCGAGTGCTATCCAGACTTTTCTGACCCCATTCTCTTCCATGGTAGCTTACTTCACACAAGCACATGTGGACACGGAAACACACATCTGTAGCCTATTCCACATCTACTAAACATTGGGCTAAAAGAAGAATTTGTTGACAAATGGGGTGCCGAAAATAGTTCAGAAAAAAAAAGTTACTTATTTTATTAAAAAAAAAAGAGGAAAAAGGCAAACAAACTTGTTGATTCCAAGCATTCACTTTCTTTAGTGCATTCCAGTACCAAGTAGTTCAATTGACTTTTTTTAACCTTTTGCAATTTGTCAAATTTCTAGTCTTTCTCAACCCATGTAAGCAATTTTTCCAAAGCCCCATTTGAGTTTCTTATATCCAAGCCCCAGCACCCATTTAAGTTTCTTAATAACTGCCGTAGCGGTAGACTAGTAATGCATGGTTCATGTGTGAACCCTATTGCTTCTAATTTAATCATATTATCTTAATTTTCGGTATATATCCTCATTCTAAACCAAAGGATCACGTATTTGTTAAAGAGAAATGCAAAATAAAAAAATCAATCAGAAGCCAAATTGAAAGCCTAATACATCAAATGACAATAAGGGAAAGCCATTAATTTGGTCCAGTCCACTAAGAAAACGGAAGAAAACCAATAAATATATATAGAAACAGGAAAAGAAAAGAATGAAAACTCAGGACACTCGATCAATCAAAGTATACGAAATGGAAAAGATGAAAACAGAATGAAAACCATGACTGAGGTCCAATTCAATTTACAGAGCAAGACTTTCAACCTTTCTTTTGATATTTAAAGGAAGACAATTACTGGATGTATAATGGAAGAAAAAAAGAAAGAGAAAAGAAAACAAATCAGAAATCCGTAATCATGGGTGAGAGAGAAAGAGCGTACATCGGTACCTAATACTTTGGCTCCCCGATTTTGAAGAGCGGACCACGGAGGACGGAGAGCAGAAGCAGGAGCAGCAGCAAGTAGATGCTGCAGCAATCGCCGTCTTCCCGACTGCATTTATGCCCACCACAAACGCAAAGACGAAGAGAGAGAGAGCTCAAATGCTGCGTTTTGTGTTAGAGAGAGAAAGAGAAGTCCTCTGGAGGCGGAGAGGTTGTTACAGTAAGAGACCGTGCGCCATTGATACAGGCATTGCTGTTTTATACACAACACGTGCGTGCATCTGGTTTTCTGAAGCCGCAAAGAAGTTAGAAAGGAAATTACCATACGAGCATTTGCCCTTTTTTCTTAAACGATTCCATGTTCCTACGGGATCTATTTGAAATCCAAAGAAATCAAAGGATTTTCCCCATCAATTTTTGTCAGGGATTTCTCAAATTTTCGATGAACTAGTAAAAATTCATGCATTCCTTGCTATCACTTTTATCTTCATTATTTGGAATAACAAAACTTGATACAATTTTTTTCTCTAAAAGTTTTATATACTTTCTTTATCTAAAATTTAAAATTTGGGATAGTGTATTTTTAAATTTTTTGAGATAGTTTCTCTCTCTAAAACTTTATATAGTTTGTCTTTTTTAAATTTAAAAATTTTTAGGTGCTTTGCTCTCTCTAAAATTTAATATACTTTCTCTTTCTAAAATTTTAAGATACTCTCTCCCTCTAAAACTTAAAACTTGAAATAATTCCTCTTTTCAATAATTTTGAAATAGTTTCTCTCTCTAAATATTTTTAAGTATTTTCTCTCTCTAAAATACGATATAGTTTTTCTTTTAAATTTTAAGATACTTTCTCTTTCTAAAAGCTAAAATTTGAGATAATTTCTCTTTAAAAATTTTGCGATAGTTTTTTAAAAAAAAAAAGTTATACACTTTCTCACTCTAAAATTTGATACTTATGCTTTCTCTCTCTAAACCTTCAAGTTTAAGATAGTTTCTCTCTCTAAAATTTTAAAATAGTTTCTCTCTTTAAATTTTGATATAGTGCCTTTCTAAACTTTGATATATTTTTTCTCTCTAAAGTTTAAAATTTAATATACTTTCTCTCTCTAAAACTTAAATTTTGATATAGTTTCTCTCTCTAAACATTTTTTGAGAAAGTTTATCTCTCTAAAAATTTCATGTACTTTCTCTATTTAACATTTGATATAGTTTATCTCTCAAAAATTAAAATCAGGAAAATCAAAATCAATGTACCCAAACAGGTTTTTACACTAGTGTTTTAAAAACTCGGATCGGCTCAATGAACCGGTCATCTAGAAATTCTTTCAGGATCGGCAATATGTTCTAGTGAATTGGACTAATTCTTAGGAAAGGGGCTGGGGTCGTGATGGTACCATCCCCATGACCAATTATCACATCATATTATCAATTTTTACTGCTGACATCTCCAATTAATACCTTCAAAATGTAAATCCATGTCTTCCCTACTAAATTACCCAAAAAAGAGAACTAATTATTTAATATGAGAATCAATCTAAAAGAAATTTAAAAAATGTAATATATATAATTGTCTTCCCCACTGAATTGTCCAAAAAAAAAAATTGGACTAATTATTTAATACGAGAATCAATCTAAAAAAAAATTAAAAAAATATATATAATATGTTGAACTGATCAATCGAGAACACCCATGCCCTTGATAGACTTGCCTAGTTCCCTAATGGAGTCGGGCAAGTCCAAGGCAACCGGATTGATTCTCCATTCCGATAAAGAACTTACTCTTACCGTATAAATTTTCGATCCACCCATACTTAACAAGTAGGCAAATAACAATATATCGGCAAACTAGAATATTGGTAAGAAATTGGGTTTGTTCAAAAAAATCAAAGGTAAAAAACATTGGGTAAAATGTCCACAGATTTTAATCCATTTTCTATAGAGCCCAAGTCAATTGTCTAACTCGCCCAAGTCAGCCTCTGACTCAAACTCAAGACCTTAAGAGTGTCTGAGCATCGCCTAGTTCCTTGACAGACTTGTCTGGTTCTCTAATAGAGCCAGGCGAGTCTAAGGCAACCAGGTTGATTCCCCATTCCAATAAAGAATTGACTCTATCCATATCAATTTTCGATCTAGACATCAGTTTTTAAAACATTGGGTTACACCCATAGTTAACAAGTAGACAAACAACAATGTATCGGCGAACTAAAATATTGGTAAGAAATCGGGTTTGTTCAAAAACGTCAGAGGCAAAACATTGGGTCAAAAGTCCATGTATTTTAATCTATTTTCTATAGAGCCCAAGTCACTTTTCTACCTCGGCCAAGTCAACCTCCGACTCAAGCTCAAGACCCTAGAGTGTTTGAGCATGAGTTCAAGATATTGATCACTTATGTTCAAAATATGTTATGCTGGAATTGATTATTAGGTTTATGGGGTCTTTAAAGGCCTTGTGAGAGACTATATAAAATATATTTAATAAATAAAATATAAACTCAGTGGGAGTGTGGTCCTTTTGTGGACCATATTAGGCAAATATTATTTGTTGATACGTGGATTATGCTCGACGAGTTAGGCCAACCGAGGTTTGGAAAAACCTAAGATACTTGGGCATAGGGATCTAACTGAGAAGGGTTTAGTGGATTAACCATTGATGAGGTCAGTGTATGCCTGGATGAGAGCCAAGGGACCATGTGGCCCTTACATATAATGAATAACATTTAGAGACTAGGCTATAATTTTATCGTTATATCATTACACGGCATGTACATAGATAGCCGTTTTGAGATTCGTCAATGAGGGTGAAGCGTGTAAATGTGAGAGAGATTACCCCTACGTACCATAGAGTCATGGTTGCATCCTAGTCTAGAAGACTATGGTTTTTTTCTCTAAGGGAGAACTTGAAATCCATAAACTATGATTGTGTCCCTTAGTCTATTGGCTGACTTTGGTGATCCAATTATGAACCCCTGTAGTGAATTGTGGGTCATGGGAACTGGAAGGTCAGTTTGAGAAAGCTAGGCGAATCGTGATTCGCATTTGAAGGTTGAGTGCTCCCATGTATTGATAATTCCCTAGATCTAACGGATCTAATTCCCATCAAAATTAATTAATTTCATTTTATATGATTTTTAGAATTTTTATTTTAATTTTTGTGAATCTTCTGTTATTTTATTTTGTCATTTGGATTTATAAATTAAAATAAATTAATTTTTTAATGTTTTAAATAAAATAAAATATTTAAATATTCTAAATATGAAATAAAATATTTTTTAAAAATATATGGGACCTCTATAAAATATGGGGCCTAAAATTTAAAAACATATTGATTAGGTGGGCCCACACGAGGCCACCAAAAGGGTGGCACACCCTACTCATTTACGTATTCTTCTTGAGAATAATGTTTATATTTACTAAATGTTTGAATCAAGATTAAAATTTCCTTATTTGATGGGAATAGATTTAAGAATTGAGGATAAGGCTCTAGCTCATCTATTTGAATCTTTATGTTAGATTAAGAAGATGGATTACTCAAATCTTTCACCCCACAAGTCTCCCTAGATCGACTGTTGAGGATTGACCCTGGCAAAATATATGGTAAAAGGAAATCTAGCCGAAATTTAGCTCTCTCCTTACCCAAAATTTAGCTCTCTCCCTAGATTCCCTAAGGGAGGCACGCCCAAATTTTTATCTCTCTCCAAGTTGTTTTGGGTAGTACAGAAAATCTCACCCTCATAAAATTACATACTTATTTTTTTTATCTTTTTAAGAATCATGTCTTTCTCTACTCGAAATTTAGCTCTCTCCCTAGATTCCCAGGTAGGCACCCGAAATTTATTTCTCTCCTTAGATTCCCAAAGGGAGGTAATGTTGGGTTTATATAAACTTTAACTGCCTTATGAGTGTTTGTTAAATGAAATGATATAGCGGAACATGAACTCAGTGGGAGTGTGGTCCCTCGTGGACTATACTAAGCAAACGATGGTTTGCTGACACCGATCTATGCTTAACGATCTAGGCCAATCGGTTGGGAAAAACCCATATTACTTGGGCATGAAGAACGAACTGATGAAGGTTTATAGGTTAGCCCTTGATGAGGTCTAAGAACATGTCCGAATGAGTGAGCCGAGTGACTGTGTGATCCTTGTGTGTGATGATGGCCTATAGAGGCAGGGGTTAAAACCTCATCCATGTGCTATTACACGGCATGCATATCGATAGATCATTCAGAAAAGCCAGAAATCCCCTTTTAGGGTGAAACGTATGCATGTACGAGAGATACCCTTATGCGTCATAGAGCTGTGGTTGCATAAGGCCTTGGTGACCTTGACTTGTCTATAAGGGATGACTTATAATCTACAGATTGGGATTGCGACGGCTTGGCTCATCCGTCAGACTTTGGTGACCCGCTAATGAGCCCCTGCTTGGACTGTGGGCCATGAGAAACATTGGATCGGTCTGATAAAATAAGTGTGGTCAGTAGTCCACGGTTGAAGATGGAGTGCCCCATGATTGTTGATTCCTAAACCATATGGATCTTTTTCCTATCAAATTAATTTAATTGCGTTTTTTTATTATGAAAATTATTTTAAGATTATTATTTGAATTTTTATGATCTCCTGGATATTTTATTTATAATTTTTAGATTTATAAAATTAAAGATATTGATTTTACAATTATTTAAATATTCAAATAATATTCTAAAATCATTTTATTAATTTTAAATATATAAAAATATCATGGGGGCCCATTGTGCACATGGGCCCGTCATATTTTTAGACTGTGGAGCCCATGAGTGCCTCCCTTGGGTGGCACGGCCCACCCTAATTCTATTTCCTATTTTTTTGGTGATATGACATATGGCCATATGGTTAGAAGATATTGACTTGATATATCTTTGAAATATTATGTGGAAAGATTGAGTAGACTGGTACTATTTTATGGTATGCACTATTTTGATTAGATTTAATTTATTTAATTTCTATTGATGAGAAAATGGTTTAAGAAAGGGGGATAATGGTTCACGCACCTTCCATAATGTTGATGGCTCATCTATGAAATGGATGGCACAGATCTCTCACCCCACAAGTCACCCTTGATCGACGGTCTATGTCGAATCTCACAAGAAGAGGCAAGCCAAAGAAAACCCTAATCTTATTCAAAGCCTATAAAAATGGATTGTCTCTACCAAAATATCTCTACACCTTATCTTTCTATCTCTCTCTTAAGAAAGTTTATCTATCTCATGTTTGTTCTCTCTCTCCCACATTGTGAAAAAACCTAAGGGTTTAGGTTATGGAATTCTTCTCTCATATCTCTCAAGTATGGACTTACGGCTAATGGTTTTAGAGTTTAGCAAAAAGAGAATCAATCTCTCTCAAACTACGTTGCTAAGAGAATTCATCTAGGGTTTGAGTTTGTGATCAAAGGGGTTCATGTTCCATTGGTGTGGCTTGGCCGAAATTTGTTTTCTCGACTCGAGATTGAAGCAAGACCGTTGATCCCGAGCCATCGGATGGTGGTGACTCAGTGTGGGGTGTAACAAGCCTGGTTGAGGTAATTTCCAGCACTCTTCCTTTTGTTTCTTGCAATCTTATTTTTTATTCTCAAGCATAGTGCATAGTTATTTCAACGATATCAAGTTGTTAAGATCTTGGCTTTATTGTTATGTTGATTTTATTTTGAAATTTATTTTATTATAATAAAAACCATTTGTAAGTAATATTTTACCAAAAGAAAGGGGTGAAAAAATAAAAAATAAAAAAATTGTATTCCCTGGTAAAATATCACATAGGTCTTTCTTTCAGGTACACCCGAATTTTTATCTCTCTCTAAATTGTTTTGGGTAGTACGTATTACCTCTTTCTGCTTTGGGTGGCATGCCTAAGCCTAGGTGTGTTTTTATTTGTAGGTGGCAAAGGGGTGGAACCTTTGGTGGTAGATTTGTCCCTCTCTTTTAATATCCATCTCTCATACCTTTAAAATTAATCAAGATTAAGTCATTGAGTGGATTTTTGCAATAGTAAGGAAATCAAAATGGCTATCATAGATCCCGAGCACCTTAGGAAGGAGGAGACTCGACGTGGGGTGTACTAAGCCCGATTGAAGTAATCTCTGACAATTTTACCTTTTTAAATATTTATTTATGTTTTGATCTTCTCTTCTCATAAAGCAATAAAGTTTTTGTTTGTTGAATAAATTATTGTATTTGAAGAAGGAGCAATTGAGAACCGATTTTATTTTATTTTATTTATTTCAATAGTGGTTTGATTGTAATTAGACATTGTAAGTGATCTTGCTGGTGTAAAAATAAAGAATTTTTTTTAAAAATATATACACCGTACTTTATTATAAAGTCCTTTCATTGATGACATTTGAAATAACTTCATTTTACACCAAGTTTAGTTTTCAATGTCTTTGCTAGCTAGCATCTCTACTGCAACAACAACACCAGCAACTCTTTCAACATAACTTGTAATGGAGCGGTTACTAACTAGCAGAGCATCCTCAAGCACATCACCACTAACCCAAATTCAGCTAGCATCTACAATGCAGTCACGAGTTTCAATCTTGTAACCAAGAGTTTGAGTGTAAAAAGCTGAGTTACAAATTGTCCACACCTTTTTTTCTCAATTTTGGGTTTTTTTTTTTGCCAAAATAACATTTACAACAATCGTATTACCTCCTCAATTTTGGTTTTTTTTTTTTTACCAAAATACCTTTACAACAGTCGTATTATCATAATGACTACCGCATTATAGTACTTTAAGTACTGTAATGACTTGGCTTCTTTTTTTTATATATCAAAATAGCCTTTACAATAGCCATATTATCGTAATGACTAAACTATGTATTACAATACTTTGATTACTGCAGACTAGGCATTACGATACTTTAAGTATCGTAATGATCAAGCTAAGCATTATGGCATTACATTACTTTAAAGACCGTTAGATATGGCAAATTAGGGAAAAAGAGACCTAGTGAGCACTACGGCCTTTAAAGTACCGTAATAATTAGCTTGGTAATTACGGTACTTAAAGTAGCTATTTTGGTAAAAAAAAATATCAAAATCGAAAAAAAAAGTTGTCGAAAGTTGATGGTTTTTTTTCCAATTAGATGAAAATCTAGGTATATTTCTAGTAATTTTCCAAATTTTTTCAATGATAAATATATTTAAGTTTTTCAAATATTATTGTATTATTTAAATTTAAACTATAAACTAATATGGTATAAAACAAAAAATACTTAAAATCAATATACCTCTTTAGTCTCTTCCAATGCCTTAACATATTTTATCCTCCATTTTAATCACCAACCTTTGTTCGTTAAACAAACTTATCTTCAACTTTTATCTTTTGAATGTTAGCATCACAAATTCGGTGAAAATTATATAGATAAATGCTTGAAAGGTTTATAAAAAAAAAGGAGAAAAAAACTTATCACAACAAAAAGTATGTTATTCCAAGATACGTCATTTTAAAAGCATGTAACTCCAAATTAATAATATTTGTTGGAAAATAGAATTTTGATTTCTTATGTGTTTTTTTGTTATTATTATTTTTACTTCTTTATATGCCTCATGCTTCTACAAAACATATGCATTAGTTTGTCATGTATGAATTAATAGGCTTACAAAACATGTGCATTAGTTTATCATGTGCGAATTAAAAGGTTACACCGTGCTACTAGAAAATGCGGAAAAAATAATCTATATGGCTAACTCATTTGCAGCAAAGAGAGGAGCATTTCCACATTTATGAAACAAATCATTATAATAGCAAGCAAAAAATAGAAGAGAAATGAACAATATTCACAACAACCCAATTTAAAATTAAGATTAATACTATGTGCCAATGTCGGAATATCTCACGTGAATTAAAAAGATATAATATAAGAATATCAAAATTTCCATTTATAAGTTGTAAATTATTACTACAACATATACAAATACATATTTGTAACTTGTAACCAATAACTTGCAAATATTTAAATTATTTTTATAAATTATAATAAATTATAACTTTTAGTCAAAACAAACTCTTCAAAATTGATTAATAAATCTAATTGACTTAAAAAATATAACATTAATTAAAAATAGACCTATAATATAGCCTAGCAAAACCACAATAAAAATTTTGTAATGCACATGCCCTTTTCAAATATAACATGAAATAAGTTAAACAAGTAACATAACATGGTGCCAACATAAAATGATACATTACACTGCTACAAAATAATTAATGGAAAATGGTTTGCCAGGGTTGCAGCCCTATCAAAATAAGTAACGCTTCACTTCATAACTCATAGAAAATTGCAATTCAAGCATTTGGAAAACTTTGACACCGATCATCTCGGCTTGAACATTATGATTGTAAAAAAAAATAAGAATTCAAACCCCAAAAAAATGTAAATTGTAATTAATTATCTAGACCATCCATTTCATCTTAAAAATAAGTGTTCACATATTCGCAAGATCTATACTTTTAAAAAAAAAAAAAACATTTATTGTCAGTGTTGGAAATTGGTTTTAGAGCCATCATGGAGATTTCCATTGCTGAAAATGCTTTCTGGACAATGGTTTGAGGTGAGGCTTTGAGGTGAGGCTTTATTTTGTTTTCATAAAGCCTAGGCTTATAGAAATTTCTAGTTTAAATAATTTTTAACAAGATTATAATAAAGAACTTCCAGTTTTGTAATTTTTAAGCAATCCAATGCACATACCCCTTTAAACTCTATAATGAAACATGATGTCTAGTTTAAATAAATTTTACATTCATATTAACTTTTTTAAAATAAATTTTACATAAGTTGAATAAGTAACACAACATAGTGGCACCACAAAAATGATGTTTTGCTCTGCTCGAAGTAGTGGCTTACGTAATATTCATACTTCTTTAAAATAAGGGAAATTATCAGATTTATCCCTCAAAGATGCTTAAATTTCAAAGTTATATTCATTTTACGTTATATCCCCATTTTGGCTTCTTCTTCTTTCGTTTTTTACATTTTTTAACCCCGTCACGGCTATGTTAAGTCCATGACGACCAAACCGCCACGAATCTACAAAAACCGTGACGGTTGTCATGGACTTCACATAGTCGTGGCACTAGACCGAGGTTTCCTCCTATGCTTTTGTCCCATTTTTTGCATGCCAAGCGGGCGTAAGGTGTAGGGCTTCAGTGAAGTGATCGTTTGTGTGGGCATAGAGCTTCAGCTTGGCAACAAAAGGGAGAGGGAGAAGCGTCGGGGCTGGGACAGTAGAAGGGAGAGGGAGACGAGTATGGCTGGGGCAGCAGAAGGGAGAGGGAGAGACGAAATGAAGAGAGGCGGAGAGAGTGAGATAGGGCAAGCTTAAAAGGCGCCACAGTTTTGTAGAGCCGTGACGTTTTTGGTTGCCATGAACTTGACACAGCCGTGACGGTTTTGGTCGCCACGGACTTTACATAGCCACAGGGTTAGAACAGGAATAAAAACAAAAAATACCTAAAATGGGGATATAGACGTATTAAATGTAAAATGAAAGTAACTTTGAAATTTAAGCATCTTTGATGGATATATCGGATAATTTCTTTTAAAATAATAACACAAGTTAAGTGAGTAACACAATATAATGCCACCACAAAAATGACATGTTGTATTGTTCTAAGCAATACTTAACTTAATTTTAATGTTAATTGAATGTCAACTTTGAATCATAATCAATTATTTATTCCTTTATAGCTATAATATCAACTTATCAGTCAAATTATAAAAGGTACTAAGTTACATTTGTTTTGACTCGATATAAGTTATATAGGTTGTACTTACATATTCTTATAACAAAAAAATTTCACTATTACCTTTCCCTAAGTATCTCTAGAGCTACCTATAGTTGACATGTAAACTCATTACACAAGTTGAGATGGCAACACAATAAATCAACACCACAAACATAACGCATTGCATTATTCTAAGAAGTATTGTACTTAAAATTAATATACAAAACCATAGTTTATTAAAAAAAATAATATAAGGTTGCAACTTTAAAATGTAGAATTAAGGTGCACCTAAAAAATCCATCGTAAAAGGCTATTTTGAAGTTCGAAAACCCTCTAATAATTGATGATCTTCACATCACAATAGAGAAAAGAAAAAAGACTTCGAGCACCAAAAATAGTGCATCTTACAACACATTAGCTAGATCGTCCATTTTCAATATTTTCGCATGTCTACAGATGTAGTTGATTTAAACCATTTTTTGAATCTAAAGTTTTATAATTAAAGATGAAGATTGATTACATGGACATCCTTTGAATTTTTTATGCCGAAATTACATCTTGTGATAAATTTTGATGGTGCACCTTACTTTCATTGTTTAATATTGCAACGATACGTAAACCAAACCTTTATTAAAAAATCTTCTAATTTATTTTCAAAGAATTAAAATCACTTGCAGAGCACATGGATTTCTCTAGTAGTACAAAAATTTGGTATGGACGAGGTTTTGAAAGGAATAGGTTTTTTTTATTTTTTATTTTTTTATTTTTATGATTTTTGTTATCTAAATAAATGAGAAAATTATAGATACCCCCTAAATTCAATTTTATAGACAGCCTACTTCAAAACTTTTTGTATCTCACCCTAAACCTCAATACTATTTTTTCTTTGTATTTACCCACAAGACAAAAAGTCAATCGATTTAGAAGAATAAAAATGCCTTTACTTTCTTCTCCTCAATTTTGGGTCACTCACTCTCTTTCCCAATACTCTCTCTTTTAAAGTAAAAACCCATTTTTCTTTCTCATTCTCTGTCTTTTTTTTTTTCTCTCTACCCATCATCTCTTTTTCTCTTTCTAGGTATGAACTAAGATTTTTACAGTCCAGCACCCAATATGCTGGACCAGTTAGAAATTAGGTTAAGGTTGGTAATGTGATCCGATACACACATTGTGTCGAATCAAATATTTTTTGGGGCCTAGCACAAAAATTTGGATCGCAAAAATTTATGTTCAATACCGTGTGCGCCGGACCGCATTACAAGCCTGAGAAAAACTTACTCGAACTCAATGCAGTCCCTTACCTTGTGTGCTAGACCAAATTCCAAGCCACATTATGGGAACTCGAAAAGAGAGAGAGAGTTAGACAAAGGTAGTAAGCGAGTGACATGGGTTTTTAGTTTAGGAGGGAGAGTGTTGGCAAAGAGAGAATCCCGCGATCCAAAATAGTTACGTTACCCAAATAGAGGAGTGAAAGTAACGGGCATTTTTTTTTTAAATCTATTGAATATTTTTAAGGGAAATGTTTATATAGAGCCGAAGCTCAAAACAATCAAATTAGAGCCTACCTAAAAAATTTTACTAGATGAGGTTGTTTTGATGCCCAAATACAATCAAATTTATTATTTCGACATCAAGATGTATGAACATGAGAAAAAAAAAAAAAAATTCAGATTTTGGAAATAGTGTGTTTTGGGACACACTTTTGGGCTGTAAATTTTCAAGATTTTCAAGTTTTATATTTTTGAAGTTTCATAATGTAAGATAAAATTTTATTTTAAAGCTATCACAAATATTTCTAATATTGAAATCACATTTCTTGATACCATTTAAAAGTAGACTCTATACAAACTGCAGTTTATTTTTAGAGGTAATTAGACGAAAAATAATATTAGGGTTGGGGGCAAACAAAAAGAATTGATGTCTCAGATTATACAACGAGATCATTTAACTTTTGATGTCTCAGATTATACAACGAGATCATTTAACTTTGATACATGCGGTCAATGTGTCCCAAAGCTCGAAAACATTTATAGCTCGCATAAAAGCGGCCACCTATTTTCGAGTCCACGTTCAAAATTAATGTTAGTAAATGTCTCCTTCTATACTTTCCCCTATAATTTTCCATGAATAGATCTTCCCCCTGTCTCTGTGTGGCTCTTTCCCCTGTGTAATGGTATCTCCCTCTGCACCTCTTTTCCCTGTGTAATCGCGAGCAACGTCAAGAAGATGGCGGCATTTTAGGGAGAGATGAAGTGGCTCTGAGCTTTGCCAACAATCTCTTCGTCGAAGATACTTACTTCTGAGCACTCTCCCTGTCTCTCTCAACCCTGGATTTCTACCTGAGTGAACTTCGTTTCACCAATTTTTTTGATTGTTGAACTTCGTTTCACCCTTTGATTATCCATCTCTCTTTCTTTTTGTGATGAAATGAGGGCTATTTATTGAATTATCTTTCCATGATTCATCTCTCTTTCTTTCTTTTTGAAATGAAATGAGAGCCATTTATTATCACTCTGCTCAGATTGCTAATAATCTATGCCAATGGGTTACACCCTTGCAGCATATCGTTCGCATTATGTGTTATATCACCACCACCATCTCTCCACTTGCTATTTTTTCTCTCTCAACTGTGGTTTCTGCACTAGATTTTCCTCTACTGTTGAGAGAAGGAAATCGGATTCTTTTGAACTGAGGGAAGAGATAGAGAAGCGCATTCGGCATTGCTGTGAAAAGGAGACCGATGGTTGGTTGGAAGAGGCCGCCTCTCTCTTTAAAGGTTTGCTTCTCCATTCCACTCTCAATCCTTCCCTCTACACATGCAATTTCTTGTTGGAATCTCTCTCACGAGCTGGCCAACCAGAATTGACACTGTCTCTATATAAAACCATGGCTGAATATGGAATTTCACCTGATTTTAATGTAATGCACAAGTTAGTCGTATGTTTTTGCCAAATCCAAAGAACCCAATTTGCCCTTGGGGTTGTGGGTCTCATTCAAAAGCTGGGTTACCATCTCAATGTTATCCTGTTGACTGTGGTGATGAAAGGATTGTGCAAGGAGGGGCGAGTTGCGAGGGCGATGGAGCTCTTCCATTCTATGGAAAATAATAAATTTTCAGCTAATGTTGTCACGTATAACACTCTCATAAACGGGCTATGCAAGACCAATTGTGTGGAAGAAGCCCTGGATTTATTCAAAGAAATGGGAGAGAGAGGAACTCAGCCAAGCATTGTCACATATTCAACACTCATAGATGGTCTTAGCAGGGAAGGGAGGGCACAGGAGGCATTGGCTTTGTTTGAGGGGATGTTCCACAATGGCATAAACCCAAACATTGTTACTTATAGCACTCTCATAAACATGCTTTGCAAACTCAATAATGTGGACAATGCCCTGGCCTTATTCAAGGAAATAGGGAAGAGAGGCTGTCGCCCCAACGTAATCACGTATAACACACTTATAGATGGTCTTAGAAAGGTGGGGAGAATAAGGGAGGCAATGGCTTTGTTAGAGGAGATGTACCAAAATGGCCTGAAGCCGGATGTTTTTACATATAATATTCTCATAGATGGGCTATGCAAGGCAAATAAGGTGGAAGGAGGGTTGGAATTATGGGAGGAAATGTGGAAGAGACAGTGTTGTCCTGATATTGTGACATATAACACACTGATAGATGGTCTTTGCAAGGATGAGAGATTAGAGGAGGCAATGGCTTTGTTGAAGGAGGTGTACCACTATGGCCTAAACCCAAACGCTGTCACATATGGTGTTCTCGTGGATGGCCTTTGCAAAAAGGGTTTGCTTGATGACGCATTGGAATTATTTTGTCAAATGTTAGAAAAGAGAATACCCCCTGTAGTAAGTTATAATTCTCTAATTGATGGACTTTGCAAGAAAAGATTGTGGCGGGAAGCTACGGAAATTTTTAATAACATGCTACAAGTCGGGCTTCATCCTAATATTATCACGTATACTGTGTTAGTTGATGGGTTATGCAAAGATGGAAAATCCAAACAAGCTATGGATTTGGTGGATACCATGATAAAAAATGGTGAAGAGCCTAGCGTTGAAACATATAGTGCTCTATTTAATGGGTTTTCTAAAGAAGGCCGAATGGTTGATGCGATTGAGTATCTAGGCCAGATGAGTGAAAGTGGAATAGCTCCTAATGTAATTACCTACATTATTGGCAGGCTTTTGCGGAATTAATAAGGTGGACGATGCTCTAAAACTTTTCCAATTTATGCTTGAGGGAAGCTCCATTCCTGAACCATTTGCCCATATGAGTTCCACAAATAAAAGCTCTAGCAATGGCTGTGCAGAGCCAAACAAAGTGACATATAATATTCTTATCAATAGACTCTGTAAAACAGGCCGTGTAGATGATGCAAAAGAACTATTGAACAAAATGGCAGAGAAAGGAATTGTCCCCGGTTTGGTGACTTATAATACGATGCTTGATGGGTTTTGCAAGGTACATAAAATGGACGAAGCTATGGAGCTCCATCACGAAATGATTGACAAAGGACTCAAACCAGATTCACAAACATATGCCATCTTGATAGATGGATTCTGCAAAAAAGGCAAGATTGAGACCGCAAATAATTTGTTGCATGATATGCAGATTCATGGGCATATTCCCAATCAAGTTGTTTATACTGCATTGATAGATGCAGCGTGTAGATGTGATTTTGAGCAAGCTATGCATTTGTTTCATGAGATGATGGAAGGTGGCTGCAAACCTGATGTCATATCCTTCAATGTCCTCATTAATGCGTCCAGTACAGTGGGGAATCTCCAAGCATCAAAACAATTACTCAAGGACATGACTGAAAGAGGTTTGATACCTGATCTTGGAACATATGCTGTGGTAATATGCATGCTATCTCAAGCAGGACAAATGAATGAGGCCAAAGGATTGTTGGAAATCACGATTGCAATGGTTATTCTCCAAATGCTATCATATATGCTTCAATGCTGAAGGATTTTGGTGAAGAGGGCAATGTGGAGGAAGTTGTGAGGCTTCTCCATCAAATGGCATCTGAGGATATTATTCTTGATGATGAACTCCTATCCACAATCTTGTATAGCCTTACGCATGATATTAGGTTTTCAACGTGTATAGAATCACTCCCAAAATTTCCTCAAGCAGAAAGACGTGCTAGCATCTCATGCAATGAGTTGTTGTTGAGAATTCAGAAGTCGCATCTGACGCCTTAAAAAATGTTCAAAGATGGGTTGTAGTCATATGTATTAACTGTCGAACCAAATCTATATTGACCAGACCAGCTGCTTTGATGACTAGCCATAGGTCTACCTATGGAAAAGATAACTGTGCTAACATCTTTCTTATGCCCAACCTTATCTATTGGCGTGACAAAGATAATTGTGCCTTGTTTATTCTCATTAATACAGCCTAAAAGCAAAGTCCATATTTACCGGGCCGTCTGCCTTGATGACCAACCATAGGTCTACTTCTGGATACCGTGTCTTTCCTTATCTGTTGGAGTGACAAAGATGACTCTGCATTTTTCTTGTGCCTATGCAAAGTGTCAGGCTAGAGAAAGCAATGCTGTTTAGATCACAAAAATGTAGTATTTGTTTCATGACCTTTGACTTACGAAGTGGGTGTTGTTCTTCTGAACACCATTATGTTCTGCTTAAACAAAATTTATCGAGGTTGATCATTGATATATTTAGGCGCATGTATGCTCTGAAACCTCTAGCTTCTGGGTATGAAATCAATAGTATATGAATGAATATTTCATGAATACTGGCTTTTTTAATAAATGTATATTGTATTGATATAAGTTCATATTTGTGTAGGTCTTTGTAATTGAAGGGATTTATTTCTTTTTCTCTACATGGGTACTGTTGTCGTTCTGATCTTGTACATACATATGTAGCAAGCTATAAAATATAAAATGAAGCCTGATACCGTCCATATCAGAATTACATATAGTGAGTCAGGTGAGAGGAGTCTACTGGGAATAATTACTGGCTACTTCAAGTTCAATTTTATTTCTATGAAGACAAGTAATAAAGATCCAAGTTCAAGCTGAAATATATTTGTTCCTTGCAAATAGCAGAACAGCAAACATGGGCAAGCCCAATGCTTGTGTGTACATAACACCAAATCTGGACGGTAATAGAGCTTGGTTGGGCAATAGAAAAAGGTTAATTTTGGTAATTTATCTACAGAAGATCACCAAAGATCACAGAAAAATTGTGGTGATTCATTCGGTGACTGTGTCCTGATCTAGGATTTCCATGATTGCTTTAAGTTGTAAAAAATGCAGATTAGGTTTGAAGTATTATGATATCTTATTTTCTTGGAATTCTGTGAATTTTTTTTTTGCGTTTCTATTCAGTCTTCAAGGGGCCCGATTTGTCTATTTTATTTCTAATTGGAAAGTGAATCATATGTCCGTAATTGGTTTAATTGTTTATGCTTCTTGGGAAATTAAGTTATTTTAGACTCTGAATGCAAGCTATTTAGTGCATTAGTACTCTCTCTAACATGTGGATGATAGTGTACTTCCTGTAGCTCTGATATGCACACATATAGTTCTTTCAACCATCGATTAATGACAATGGTTCTCTTAACTCTTAGACTAGTTCTCCTTAGACATTGTTAACGGTTTTATACATTGTATATAGTGCACGTACATTGTAGATAGTTTAGATACACTGTTAACAATATTACATAGCGTATAACCCTGTGCATACATTGATGAAAGTGTTATGCACTGTTATCTGTGTACATAACCTGTTATGGAGTGTGCTGAAAAATGATCCGGGTACTCGGACCTTGGCTGAGGTGAGTTACTCGGGTTAGTCTGAGTAACTCGACGGAATCCAGCCTGTGTCCAACCTGAGTTAAAAAACTAAAAATAAAGACAGAAAAATTAATATATATTGTATACCTTCCCCATTTTTAACAACAAACATTCATTGTCATGTTGTTAGGTCTCATGCTCTTGGGATGCCTCTTTTCCCCTAGATCTTCGGTTCAATCCCCAGGATGGCTCATTTTTTGAACTCCACTTCTTAAAAAAACACTAAGTCTCCTCAGTGTAAGGTAATAAAAGCAGTGCTTTTGGGGGATTCAAAACCTCACCATGATGGTAAGTAGGCTGATGTGCTTACCTAGAAGGCCACTTGAACGTTATGCCGTGACTTGCCAGAGTCCACTCGGACTTGACCGAGTTACTCGGCCTCGCTCACAGGGCAAGACGAGTTTTTCTTTACACCCATGTATGTATGTATGTATGTATGATGTATGTATGTATGTATGTATGTAT
>NW_006500356.1:841994-853202 GCF_000471905.2 Amborella trichopoda | reverse complement strand
TAATGGGATTTCTCCTAGAGCTTAATAGAAAAACATAGCTTTCTCATATTTCTCACGAGAACGATGTAACTATTCATGTACTCTTCTATAATTAATGGTAAAATTTATAGGAAAAATTGTTGAAAACCCCCTAAACTATACTTCTAGACACTCAACCCTCCCTTTTTAACTTATACGTTAAAAATGGCGTTTGCGTAGGTAGTCCGGCATTTTGTAGGGGCGGTCCGTTGTTTTGCGTACTGTAATAAAATCACTCTGGCGTTTTGATGCAGTTGTCCGACAATGTATGTGCGCGGTCCGGTGATATGTTTGCTATAATATGGGCAGTCCGGCAATTTGAAGTAGTGCTCCGGCAATTCACTTACTTGAATGGGGTCAGTCTGGCGTTTGCAATGTGCGGTCCGGCATGTGTTTGTGGAATGATGTTAAGTCCAGCGTTTCACAGCTTCATTTCGACGTTATGGTCAAACTATTCAGCACTAGGAGGATGCAGTATGGCAATATCTTACTGGTGGTCCGACATAACAGAACTTCGCTCCGATGATTTTACTATTGGAGACATAAGTCTAACATTTTATGATCTCGGTCCGACGTTTTAGATATATGAGTAGGGTGGTCAGGCGTTAGTAGTCTACGGTCTGGTGTATCACTGTCTAAATAAGCAATCAGGTATTGTAGAAATGCAGTCCGGCATATGTCGTAAGTCCGGCAAATAACAACCGCAGTATGGCGAAAGTATTATAGGGGTCCGTAAAAATGATTTATTCGTACGGTGAAGGTATGGGAAGAGGTATTTTCGTCAAAAAAAAGGTATCACGTTTTGAGTTTGCGGTATTAGTTACAAAAGAGTTTTTGAGAAAAAGAAGTGAGGAAAGTTTAAAACGGGTAGAGTGTTTAAAAAGTATATTTTATAGAGTTTTAACAATTTTCCCAAATTTATGCAGGATGTCAACCTTACACCACAGGGGAAATATGCAATAAAAAACCCATCGAAAAATGCTTTTACTTCATATGGACGCCATCAATGCGCCTCCTCCTTCTCGGGTGACCTCCTCACCCACTTCGTTCTCTCTCTCTACACCACCTCCTCTCCTTGCTTCTCTCTCCTCTGTAACCAATACCTCTCTCTCTCTGAGGTCATTTGGACGGCATCAATGCTCCATCGGGTTACTCCTCAACCTACCACCATTTCTTCGTTCTTTCTCTATCACTTCTCTTTTTCTCTCCTCACTTCCTCATCTCTCTACCACTTCTCTCGTTCTCTCTCCACCACCTCCTCTCCTCGCTTCTCTCTCCTATGTCACCAACACCTCTCTCTCTTGGCTCATTTGGACGCCATCTCCTCCTCCTCCTTAGGCCACAGCCTCATCACCAACACCTCTCTCTCTCTCTGTCTTGGCTAGGTGTGTAACGTGCGATATTATGATGGCCCCCCTTTTTTTGCCAAGCAATGGAGTAAACAATACATGATGCGTTCAGTACAAAGATATGAGAGAGAGAAGTAAGCAATTCCTAATGTGTTCAAGGCAAGATGGGAGAGAGAGGTCAACAATTCCTACTGTATTCAGTACAAGATGAGATAGACAGAAGTCGAACAATTCCTACTGTGTTCAGTGCAGCAACGAGAGAGAAAAAAGTAAGCAATTCCTGATGTGCTCAGTGCAAGCATGAGAGGAGACCAACGATGTGAACCAAAGAGAGAGTGAAAGAGGCACCAAATTCCCTTTCACTGTACATAAACTCTATCTCTCTCTGTGGTTTCTTATTCTCTCTTTTTTTGGTTTCTTACCATCTCTCTCCCTGTATGCAACGTCTTTGGTTTCTGATCATTTTTATAAACTCTGCACACTCTCTCTCTCTAACTTTTTTATTTTTATCATCTTCTCTACTAGAGACGCTATCCCTCTATGATGGCACAATTTCTTATTCTCACTCCCTCTGATTTCTAAACTCCTCTCTCCCTCTCTCTAAAATCTACTCTCTCCCCCTCTAGTATAGCGCTCATTTCCGTCTTTCTCATCCTTTTTGCTCAATCTCAGGGTGCCCTCTCTCCTCCTGCCCCTCTCAATCCCAAACAGAACCTCCCTCCTCCAGTCGAAACTACCCCTAACCTCCCTCCTCCAATCCAATTCCCAACCTGAACCTTCCTCATCCGATCCAAATTATTATACATTACCCAACTCATGGGTGGCATTGAACTTTAAGGTGGTTCCTTGCCATTTCAAAAAGTATTGGGCGCTGCCTAGGCGGACTGTTAGAATCTGGGAGGCGCAATAGAAAAAAAATTTATATGTAAAACTCACCTTTATCCCCATTTTTTATTTAAAAAAACTAAAAAATACTGCTTAAAGAGGGGCATTTCGGCTCTTAGGTGAGCATAGGCTCTAGGAGGCACCTAGAGGCATTTCTGCCCCTGAGTGAGCTGCCCTAGGAGGCACCTAAGGCTGGGCGCTAACCCTAAAGAGCACCTAGGGCTGGGTGCTAACCCTAGGGGCGCCCTCCTAGGTGGGTTGCCTAGCACCTAGGCGACCGCCTAGGCCTGGTGAGGCTCTCAGGTCTTTTAGACCCCCTAGGTGGCCTGCCTAGGTGCTGGGCGATCTGCCTTGTAGAGCATGGTTCTTTACTTCGCTGGTTGGGGTTAGGGTAATCATGATCATATATATGATTGAGTTCAACTTTCCCCGCCCTTACTATCAAAATGTCTAGAAGATGCACCCAACACTTTTAATCTTTGTTATACTTTTTCTCATTTCAATGATATCTCCTGTTTGTTATGTTATTCAATTAACCTAGGTTATATTTTTTTATCAAATATATGAGGATATCATATATGGATCATCTGATGTATGTATATGCTCCATTATTTGCACTTTAAATTTCTGTGTTTTGGCTTGAAGTATTTTTGCTAGGATGAAATAACAAGAGATTGTGTAATTGTTCTTTTTTATCCTGTCTTACATAATATATTTTTCTTCTCTTCCCCGTTCTTATCTTTTCAACCACATTCTTTCTTTCTCCTCTTTTCACCCCACTCATCTGCCTATCCCCTCACTTTCTCTCTCCTTTTTTTCCCTCTGTTGTGCTTTGCTTCACTTGGTGACTAATTTCAGCCTCGCATAGCAAAATACGTCAACATCTTCGCCTTCCCTTCTTTCTCCTCTTTGCCTCACTTCTCTTTGACGACAAGCTTATCAAATCATCTTTTCCCCCCTCCTTTTTATGAAATGAGCAAAAACCTCTTATTCTCTCTCCCCTCTCTCTCTATAACCCATCTCTCATAATCTTTTATCTGCCGAAAAAAAAAGAAGAAAAAAGAGGTTTATCAAAGTTCTCTCTTTCTTATGTCTATTCTCTCATTTTCTTTATCTTTCTCTTGCCCTTCTCCTATTCTTCTTAGACGGTCCTTAACCTTTTTAATCCGACTAAGCCCCCTCTTTCTTCAAGTTCGTTTTTGTTTTTGCTTTTCCTTTCATCCTCCTGCCTCACATCAAATATAATGATGTTGAGGAATGAAGCCCCTCCTGCAATATTTACCCTTCTCGAAAGCTGATTGCCCTAAGTCAGAAGCAACCCCACAGTTGGCACAGCTGAGATCCATGGTAGCTGATTGCCCTCTAGCCAGAAGCAACCCCTTGCCTCGCCCAACAGTGGCCCCTTGCTCACCACATCAGAAGCCCTCGCTCAAAACACCCTTACACTTCTCATGCAGTTAGGGCTGCGCCTCAACCTTTGAGTTGAAGGGCAGCATCCATACACCCCTCTCAACATCAAACTCATGTAGCAGCTCTCTTTTCATGCAGCTTATGCAATGCTCTCTCTTCTTCCCTTTTCTAAGTGGATTAATCTTCCTCAGAACCTACTAGTGGATTTTTGTATGCCCTTAATTTAGTTTCTCTCTCATCTTTCTCTCCTTCTCTCAATTTTCCTTTTTCTTTGCCCCCAACAATTACTCTCTTCACTCTTTTTCTTCTCCCAAATTTCTTTTTTCTTCTCCCCAAGCCCCAACATGAGCACCCAATATGTGGGATGCCATCTTAACTTTCCTCTTTATGTAATCATCTATAATTTATACAAAAGTTAACCGTTTTCCAACAAAAAAAATAAAATAAAATAAAATCGGAAAATGTTTTCCTAATGCTAAAAAACCTTTTAATTAAGCAATAGTGCATCTTGTAACACATTATCTAAAATGTCAATTTTTTAGATTTTCAAATATTCGTAGATTTATTTGCTACATTGTTTTTTGAACTTTGAATTTTATAATTAGGGTTGAAAATAAATTTTCAAGTTATCGTAAGGTTTCAAGCTCTAGAATTGTATCTCACTGTGTAATTTCCAGGTGCGCATTACTTGTCAAGGTGTCCACCTACAAACCTCACATTTCATAATGGGTGCAGTTTGTATAGAGCCTAGGCTCTAAACAATAAAATTAGAGCCTACCTTCAAATAGTATCGAGTAATGTGGTTTCACTACTGGAAATCTTTATGATAGCCTTAAAATATATTTTCATGTTGATTTATAAAGTTCAAAGCTTCAAAAATAGTGTAGATCGACAAATTTATGAAAACTTGAAAATCTTGAAAATAGACGGTCTAAAAATGCGTTACAAAATACACTATTTTCAAAACTTGAAATCCATTTTTTTTTCTTATGTCCATGCATCTTAATGTTGTTGAGATGATCAATTTGAAGATACTTGGGCACCAAAACAACCTCTTCTAGTGAACTTTTTGAGGTAGGCTCAAATTTAATGGTTTAGAGCTCTATATAAACTTTTCCCTTTCAAAATTATTTAAAAGGGTGCCGTTTGTATAGAGCCGAGGCTCTAAACATTCAAATTAGAGCCCACCTTTAAATAGTATCGAGAAATGTGGTTTCAATACTGGAAATCTTTGACTAGCTTTGAAAAATATTTTCAGTTTTAATTATAAAATTTAAAGGTTAAAAAATAGAGTAGATCGAGCAAATCTATAAAAACTTGAATAACTTAAAAATTGACAGTAAAAAAATTTGTTACAAGATGTATTATTTTCAAAACTTGAAACCCATTTTTTTCTCAAGTCCATGTATCTTGATGTCGAGATGATCAATTTGAGGATATTTAGGTATTAAAACAACATCTTCTAGTGAAATTTTTGAAGTAGGCTCTAATTTGATTGTTTAGAGCCGAGGTTCTATAAAAACTTTTCCCTTACTCAAAAAAGGATGCAGTTTCTAAGATTGCAGCCAGTCCTATTTAGTGAACTTGCGTTGCACCCTTTTTATCTATGCGGGATGTACGGAATTTTCACACTGCCCAACAAATGAAACATAAAGAACCGGTGTTAATGTATGAATTTGCATCCACTTTCTCTTTATACAACAGTTCTCCCTCTGATCCATTGCACACATTTTACTCTTAAATTTGCTTCCCCCTATAACCTCTGCACAATTTAGTCTTTGTTTTCCATTCTCCTCTCCCCAAATCACATCTCATGTCTTTCTTTCCCATTCTCCTCTACCCCAAATCACATCTCTCTCCCTCCAATTTACATCTTGCTTTACTTCCCATTTTCTTATCACCCAAATTAGATCACTCTTTCTCTCTCTAAATTCTCTCCCATTCTCCTATTACCCAAATCAGATCTCTCTATTTCTCTCTCTAAATTCTCCAATAGAAAAAGACCTTAAAACACTCATGTCACCCAAATCAGATCTCTCACTTTCCCTCTCTAAATTCTCCAATAGAAAAACACATCATGTCACCCAAATCAGATCTCTCTCTTTCTCTCTGTAAATTCTCCAATTGAAAAAACCTTAAAACATGTTTTGCAAAAACCAGAGACTCAGAAAAAGGTCCCAACAACACACCAACACTAAAACTGCCTCTCACCCCACAGGACACAAGATGGAAGAAAAAATAGCTACGGATAGAGAAACTTGAAACACGCAGGAAACTAGTAGCTGTTTGATTCTTTATCAAGGAAAAATAGAGTTCTCTTTCAAAATTGCATTGAGGGAAACCATCACAAAGCCAAGGTGGTCTCCCTTTCATAGAGGGAAAGCTATTTACAAATCATATTGAAAATCATGGTGTATGTTTGCTCCTTTAAGAAACCCAACAGACTATCAAACCATTATGCAAGGAGCTGAAGCTACCCAACAGGCTATCAGACCATTATGCAAATGAACTGAGCATAGCTTTTTTTTTCTCTATAATGCTATCATATACTTTTGCAGGCATATTCATTACATGTAAATCTCACAAGTAGCATTAGAAATCCTAGAACATCATGTATTTGTGGGGATGGGGACTATTCTACATGAACTTCATGTAATATTTATGGGAATGGGGACATGCCCTGCCCCTTCACTGATGCATTGCTTAATGCAACAAAAAATAAAAAATAAAAATAAAAAAATAAAAAAACAAAAAAACTTCAACTTTCTCTCTCAATACAGGCTTGACTTTGCCCAAAACTTCACACCCATCATCATTTCCCTGTCCCTGTCCCTGTCCCTATAGCGTACTTCCCATCTCTTTGACCCCCATTTCTTCCTCCACATCCAAACCATGTCCCTATAGCGTACTTCCCATCTCTTTGACCCCCATTTCTTCCGCACCTAGATTTTCACGTCTTCTCCACATCCAAACCAAAAGCTCCTATAGTCATTTTTTTCTCCACAAAACAAGGCCTGCGCATTGGGGATTAAGAACCCTTTGCTTTCTCAGAGACCCGTTGAAAAAATACAACGGTTATCTTTTCTTCTCTTTATAAAATAGAAAATCAGAGAGATGTGAAAAAAAAAAATAAAAAAATATAGTTCTTCTCTCTTTATAATGAAGAGATAGAAAATTCGGGCTATGCGATTATCAGCCTCACGGTACCTCATCTCTGATCTCGAGTTTGATTTCATCCATGCGCCATTTATTTTCACTAACATTGGTATCAGAGCAACCAGGTTCTATCTTCCCTTTTTTTTTTTACTCTGAATTTTTTTTAATGATAGAGATTATGTGATTTGTTTTTCTACATATACATTTGTTTGTTACGATCCAGTGTTTGCAAAATCGAATCAGAACGGTTAACCAATTTTGGGGCAGGGAGCGGTTTGAACCGGAACCGGACTAATCGGGGCGATTAGCCGTTTTAACCGGTCAAGTAGTTTTTTTTTTGTTAAAAAAAGGGGTAAAGAACGTCCAAAAAAATTTTAAAAAAATAGAAAAACTTAGATTAAGTGTATACTATTATATTACATACATTTATCTTACAAAAAAAATTGAAACAACTTTTTATATAAATTAATATTTGAATATTATGAAGATATGCAAGACAATTTAGAATTTGACATTAATTCAATTAATGAAGTTACAAAGTCCAACTAACAATGCTAGTAGTAATGAGAGCAGCGAGGGGGATCATGATATTGTTGTGTTTCACTATCAACATTTACGAGGCAAAAAATCTGAGTAAAGCTTGGTGGAGTCTGTAATGCTGCAGTTGTGCCCCCTTGCCAATCTGGAATATTTCCTGTGGTACCCCATTGGTCAAACTCTCCTAGACTCGTCCAGCCTTCATGCTCTCCCCCACCCTGTTCTGTGTTACCCCCACCCTGTTTTGTGTTACCCGCTCCCTGTTTTATGTTATGGCCCTCAGCATCTTCAATATTGCTATCATCATGAATAACCAGGTTACGGTGACGGCTACGGCTTCGTCTATATCTTGTTGAGTAATTGTTATGCTTCGATGCCTGGACTTCCTCTAGAGCTAATCTCATTAAATCTTCCTATTCATCAACCACTGCATCATGTTGCGCCACTTCACATTCCTAGATGACTGGTTCTTGCCAATTGTTTTCTATTGTCCCATCTATTTCATCATCTTGTGCCTCATCTTCATTCTGTGTATCATCGTCATCCATGTCCATTGCCATGTCTCTTTCATTGGATGCTGCAACATTCACATTATCATCCATATTGGCAACTGCCCCACTAAGAAAATCTTGGTCTAGTAGTAGGGTCCTTAGTGATACCCACTCATCGACGAGGTCCCTCCGGAAGGTGTAATCAAGGTTGATCGGCGTGTAGTCTGTGGGGATCCTTATATTTTTTTCTCTCAATTTCAAATTATAATGAACGTACACCAAGTTGTGCAGCGTCTGTGTCTTAACCTATTCCACCTCGGGGCGTGTATCCACTGAAATGTACTTCAGTTTTTCTCACAGCATGAGGTAGCACAGGTTTGACTCAAAATTCTAACGACGATCTTTTACAATTGCTTTGTTCGAATTCCGTGTATCGTCCACCATTATGCTGACACAGACAAACATATAAATACTTAACAATAGAAAATAAATTAATTTAAAAAAAAACCACAAATAGTATTGTACTAAACTATTGCAAGTTTTAACTTAAAACTAACCTGGATACAATTTTGCAGCTGTTTTTTTGGCATTGATATATGCAAATTCCCTATTTTTTTCCATGTACATGATAAGCTAGAAATAACAAGATGCATATACAAGAAATTAGTACTACATAGATATGTAATTCATTATTTTAAATTGAAATTTTATTACATACACATTTTGATTAACGTTTACCTGTTGCATACACTCCATTTGAGTTTCAAGATCAGGTTCAAGCTTGTAGATGCAGTTCCTTACCCCCTCCATGATATCTGCATCATCTAAAGTGGCATTGGAGTACAAGTTTTGTGGATTAGAAAGAACCCTGCACATAGTTTGTTATATTATTAATCACAGTAACTTTTCTCGAAGTTGAGAAGAATCATGAATTTTGACAATGAATCATAAATTACCTACTGTATGGATATCCTGGTGCAGTTGGTCTCTCCACCTACGATCAACAATCTCCAATATCTCTTCACTCCATATGTTATTATCAAATATAGCTTCCCTTGCACGTCTTATTACATCGAATAGAAACCCCATTGCAGGTTTATCATCAGAGTCACTTAACCTCAACACCCGTACTAGAGGTTCAGTTATATAAACAACATGGTTGCATCGAGCCCAAAACCTCCGATTGAGAAGGGTGGTTTCAACCTTCCTTCCAAGTTGACTCATTGCTGCCCTATCAGTCTGTCATTCAGTAGAGCATACCATTGACCTCAATCCTACCTTGTTGACCAATATCAATTGTATCATAAGGAAGGTTGTAGCGAATCTAGTAGTGGACTCCCTGACAATCTCTCACATGCACTGCTCCCTCATCAAAGCATGGAGATACGTGTGCTTATATATAAACCTTGTAATCAACTTACTCTTCAAAATACAAGGTTTAACCTTCTTCAGCTTCCCTATTTCCTTGAGCATCAAATTAACACAATGGGCAGTACAAGGAGTCCAATAAAGATTGCGTCTTCTCTCTATTAGCAATAAGCTTGCTTTTCTATAATTCGCAGCATTATCAATCACTACTTGGACCACATTTTCAGGCCCAACCTCATTTACAATTTTATCCAGGTGTGCGCATATCAGTCTCCCAGTATGTCTTCTTCTTGATAAATCAATGCTAGAGTGGTAAACAATGCCCCTAGGGAAACCTATTAAAAAATTGATAAGATACCTATGAGACTTGTCCTTCCAACCGTCAATCATGATGATCACTCCTGTACCTAGCCAACAGACCTAGAACTGTGCAATATGTTTATCAACATCATGAACAACAACTTTTAAACATGGCCTTGCAAGCTCCGTCGCAATTGGACCTCTAACATCCGCCCCTACCTCAGCTATATAAGTTACCATCTATAGATAGAAGTCTGAGCTTGCAGAATAAAATGGCAGTGCATTAGCATACCAGACATGTTCATCATCTTTCTCGTTTTTTCTATTAATACACATGCTGATAGAAATTTTTAATTTTTTTTTATGATATTGTGACTTGTGGGGATCGAGTCCAAAGGGTTTGCGGGTCATTGATGACACATCTATGGGTTCATGTCATTGAGTAGTAGATGACCGACTATAAGAGGATGAGCGACTAGAGAAACTATATCTCAATATACTAGATGTAGATCTAAGCAATGAAGGCCCACATCCTCCCCTACCCCGTACTACATGTTCTTGAGGTTGATGGCTACTGGATGCACCATCCATTCTCCCATACTTCTCTTAAATTTCCATTTGTCTATAATTAAGCTCTTGAATATTGGCAATCCTAGCTCATTCCATTTGCGCATCGAATTCTGCCTCTTAGTCATTTTCTTCATCTATTGGACTTTCGTACCCCTTCCCTATATCCTTTGCATCCCTTTTTCTCTGCACTTTTTTGCCTTTTTCTTCTGTAATTAATTTTAACATTTGTTGTTTTACTTCTGGTGGCACTTCTTTACAACCGGTGACGTTACCCTTTACCCAAGCAAGATGTTCTTTTAGGCGATAAATACCACCACCCATTTTCTTATTACAAAAATTACATCGAACTCTTCATTTGTCATTCACTTTTGTACCATCTGCTACGTCACATCTCCCCGTCTTATCTTATTATTTTCTTGTAAATTTTTCTAAACATAAAAGTTTATTAAAAAATTATTTCTTTGGGAAAATCACTCTACCAAGGGGACCTTGTAAGCATGGATATTTAAGCCCTCCTTTCTCATGAAAATGAACAAGTTACAATCACATCCAATAGAAAAAACATTATAATTAAGATGACCATGAATCACCATGCCATTCAATTAATAGTTCTCAATAAAAAAACATGCATGTATGCCTCTAGGCCATGAAAGCTGAAAAAGCCATGCATGGGGGGAATGCATTAAGAAATGTGGTGCTTTTAAACCGACATTGAAGTGATTTTCCCAATTATTGGAGAAGCACGGGGTAATACTAAGAAATATGTTTTCTAGAGGGCTAAGGTCAAGTAAATCCTTCAATGGGGAATATGAACAAAAATAAGTACCCAAACCTTTCCCAAAGCACATAGTACACCATGATATTAAATAAGAGCTACAACCTATTAAACAACAAGTAATCCATATAAAGATACCTCCATTCCTAATGAGTAGTTTGTATTTCATGTGATAGTGACCCTTGCCATGAATATATATTCAAGATAAAAAGTATTTCTCAAAAGGTTCTAAATGGGTGCATCAGAAGCAAAAAATATATCAACTTTTCAAAAGTAGAATTTAATACACTCATTGCTATAAGTTTAAACTATAAAGCATGCATTGCTCCAAGAAGTTCTACAAGCTAGT
>NW_006500356.1:805799-834245 GCF_000471905.2 Amborella trichopoda | reverse complement strand
CTACCGATTCGCACGACGTATACTTTGGATCGACTGGCCCAGTTGTACATTAAGGAAATAGTGCGGTTGCATGGAGTTCCGCTCATTATTGTATCGGACAGGGATACTCGGTTTGCTTCTAAATTTTGGGCTAAGCTACAGTCAGCCATGGGGACGAGACTCACCTTTAGCACTGCCTTTCACCCCCAAACTGATGGACAATCAGAGAGGACCATTCAAACCTTGGAAGATATGCTGAGGGCCTGTGTCATTGACTTTACAGGAAGCTGGGATAACCATTTACCCCTGATTGAGTTTACTTATAATAATAGCTTCCAAGCCAGTATTCAGATGGCACCATATGAAGCCCTATATGGAAGGAAATGCAGGTCACCCATCTGTTGGGACGAGGTTGGTGAAAGAAAGCTTTTGGGGCAAAAAATTGTCCAGGTAACCACAAATAAGATAACATTAATTTGAGAAAGGCTCAGGACAGCTCAGAGTCGGCAAAAGAGTTATGCCGATAACTGATAGAGAGATCTTGAATTTGAGGAAGGTGATAGAGTTTTTCTAAAGATCTCACCAATAAAAGGCATTATGAGATTCGGCAAGAAAGGAAAGCTAAGCCCACGTTACATCGAACCATTTGAAATCCTGAAAAGAATCGGATGTGTCGCTTATAGACTTGCCTTACCACCCGAATTGGCAAACGTTCATAATGTCTTCCATGTATCATTACTACGAAAGTATCAGCCCGACCCATCCCATATCTTGAAATATAAATCTTTATCGATCAGGAAGGACCTATCCTTCATTGAGCATCCAATTTTGATACTGGATAGAAGAGTACAAGTGTTGTGCAACAAGGAGATTCCTTTGGTCCGTATAATACGTCAGTACCATTCAAGAGAGGAGTCGACTTGGGAACCAGAAGACGATATCAGAGAAAAATATCTCTATCTTTTTCAGTAATCAGGTACACAAATTTAAAGAACTAAATTTCTTTAAGGGGGAAGAATGTAATAATCCTAAAATTTCAACAAAAAAAAAAAAAAAGGAACAGAAAAGAAACTTTTAACAAGTGATGGTCCATATGAGCATGATGGTCCTTAGGGACCATCATTACTTTCAAAAGCTTTTACCTTTAGTTTTTGCTGCCTTGCTGCGTCCTTTAGTGGACGTGGTTTTCGGGAGTTAAAAGTGGTTAATTACGCGACACCTCATACACATGATGGAGGCCTTTTAAAGAAATTAACTAGGACGAAAGGTAAGACGTCGCCTAACAACTCCTTTCTTGCTCTCCCTCTTACAAAAACAGTGAGCTCCTCCCTCTAGCCGAATTTTTATCGGAAGCTCCTTCTCAAATATTTTAAGTAAGTGACTTCATAATCTTGAAAAATAATCCGTTCTTTTTAAAAGTGAAATGAAATAATTACTTTGGCTTATTATCATGAATTTTAGGCGCGATAAATTTTATGCGTAAGCGACCTCATTATTTTGAAAAATAATCTTTTTAATAAAATTGTGATATTTTATCTATGTTAGCAAGCTTAAATGCTGTAAATTCTTAGAAAAATAAATTTATTTATTTTTCTTGTCTATTGTTAGAAAATTTTAGATACTGTAAAATTATTAAAAATAAATGTGATATTCATGCTTTTAGTACAATTGTGAGATTTCTTTCTACTATTTTTGAATATTTAGACATTGTAAATTTCATCTACAAATGACTGCCTTATTATTTGAAAACTGATATTTTGCAATTGATTATAGCATTGTCTGTGAAATGTTTATTTACGAATTAACATCCCATAAATTGTGATAATTCTGTATTCTTGAATTTCTATAAGAATTTTTCTATACATATTAGATTGGCAATTATGCTAACATATCTTTACGAATTGCTACCTTTCTAAATTTGTGCCCAAAATATTTGACTGGTTATTTTTGAAATGTTATTGAAAGTGACTGTTATTCATGGTTTAAGTGAAATTCATATTAATAATTTCAGTGATATGTTGAGTACGTGATATTGCTGCTTTCGAATGTTTAAAGAGATTTAGAAATACTTTAAGTATGCAAGTGGACTCATCCGGTTCGTCGGTGATGTATAAATGGACCTATCCGGTACGCTGGTAGGGATTAAGTGGACTCATCCGGTACACCGATGAGGTATTAGTGGACCTGTAGGAATTAAGTGGACCTATCTAGGATGCCGATAGGGATTAAGTGGACCCATCAGAACGTTGATGGGGTATATAGGTGACCCACTTGGGACGTTAGTAGGGTAATTTGTGAAATCCTTTGAATTTTGCACTGCCGTTAAAATGTTATATGTATTTCAATTATTCGGATTATACTTAATTATGCATTTTTGAAAGTGAAACTATTAATGCATTTCTGTTAATAGATCTCCTTTTTGAAAATATTGATATCTTTCAACCATGATTATTTTTAAGATTATGATGATCACTTACTGAGTAGCCAAACTCATCAAATTATGGTAAACATTTTTTCGGATAACTGCGGTTTCATTTTGAGTGCTCGTCAGGATCAACTCTGAAAGATATTATAGTTGTGATTAAACTTTCTTTTGTTACTTTGTAAGAATTTGCCATTGTAAATTTGTCCTATTAAGAGACATATATATGTTTTGACTGTCACATCTCAGGAATATAAATATTGTAAATTCTTGAGGCGTGACACAAATAATCTAAACTTGTGTTTCCAAGAAGATAAGCTTGAAGTTATAAGATATTTAGATGCAAATTTTGCTGGGGATAAGGATGATAGTAAGTCCATCTCATGACATATTTGCCTCTTTGGAGGGGCAGTTGTTTCTTGGTCTAGCAAGAAATAAAGGTGTGTAGCTACGTACACACAAGAAACTGAATACATTGCATGTAGCACTGCTTGTACTTTTACCGTTAAGATAAAACACTTCATAGACGACTTAAGCTACAAATAATCGACGGACCCATCCAAATATTTTGTGATAATCAAGCTGCAACTAAATTAATTCAAAGTGGAGTAAAAAGCTCCAAAGGAAGACATATAAATATCTAATATCACTAAATTCAGGATGTAGTTGAGAAAGGTGAAGTAATTGTTAGTTACTTGCTCTCATTAGATATGATCGTTGATCCATTAACAAAAGGTCTAAGCACTGTCTAAGCACACTGGCTTAATGAGACTTAAAATGTTTAAGTCAGTCTGTTTTCATGAATGACAAATCCGCATTAGCGTGAAATCTTCATAATAAACATTTGTTATGAGAGGCATGTCTGCAAAAGCATGAAAAAAAACATCATGACAAGATATTTTCTTAAAGGTCATACTAAAAAATGTGAGTATGCATCGGCCGTTGCCAGGTGGGAGATGTTAACACGCATGGCTATGAGGCTTTACGTGTCTTAGCCTACAATGTGGGAATCTAATATATCCAACGGTCATATGGTCCAACATCCATATGAACGTTGGATATCCCTGAGATCAGGGAACCCCTCGTTTTCTCAGACACCCGTTGGAGATCAGGGAACCATTCACTTTCTCAGAGACCTGTAGGAAAAATACAACGGTTACCCCTTCTTCTCCCTATAAAATGGAAAACCAGAGAGAGGATGTGAACAACAAGGAAAATGCATATAGTTCTTCTGTCTCTACAATTAAGGGATAGAAATCTGAGCTTTGCGATCTCCGGCCTCACGACACCTCCTCTATAATCTCGGGTTTGATCTCATCCATGTACCATCTATTTTTACTAACAAGATCCACACCAAATTTCTCTCTTACAAGAAGTCCAAGAGACCCTCATAAACCTTGGCGAAGCTTTGAGAGAGACAACGAGTTAGAAAGAGAAGTTGGCGAAGCTTTGAGAGCGACATCGAGTTAGAGACAGAAGTTGGACAGCGAGGTTGAAAGTGGATTCATAAAGAGGAAAGATAGAGAAATGGGAAAAAAAACAAAAGGAAAAAGAGGCAATCGGGGCTTCCGGTGACCTAGTACCTTTCGCTGACCTTAAGCAATCTGAACCGTCCAAATTAATGGATGATCTTGGACGATGTAGATGGCTACAACCCTACTTGTTTTCATTGGACTGCAACTCTATGAAAACATTTTCCTTTAAAAAGATTGAACTTTATTATCCTTTTATTAATCTTACTACAAAACAAGTACAAAAATTCTTAGCATCCCATTATGTAAGAAATCAGTCATTTACATGATTTATATGGAAAAAGTATTCTATAATACTATTTACGTTGGACACAAGGTGGTCACAATTAATCTTGACCATTGGATGTGAAATTGGATAGATGCATTTATTGCATTGACCAAGTTCAAACTTCAAAAGGAATTTTCTCAAACTTTGTGGCATACTAAGGCTATTTGATTTCTCATGAAATGGTTACAAGTAATTGTAACCTCCTTGTATCAAAGGTAAATAGTATTATTGTATATAAATTGACTTATATTATCCTTGAGGAGTTATTTACTGCAACACGAGAAACACACAAGCAAAATACTACATGTCTATTCATCTGTCCATACAGAAGATGTTGGATAAGAGTCGTACTTATGCTTCAGCCGATAATAGAGAACATGAGCACAAAAACAAATTATCTCTGTGGTGGGTGTACTTTTAGTAACATACAAGATTAAGTACATCTTAATGAATGCTCCATAAATTAAAAATATTATTATAAGGCCAAATCTTTGACGGACGCTGAATGAATGTTTTAACAAACAATAGATAAGATATATGCATGGTTCTTGATGATACATGCTAGATATGCGCTTAATATGATATGAATATATAAAAGATATTATATATCCATGATTGATCATCAATATGCCTTCAGAGTCTTGACTTGTCAGTCAGCCCCTATATGTCCTGACTTACAACTGATAATAGTAGAAGGAGTCAAACCATTTCAATATGGGATAGATTCTTGGATATATATACTCCTAAGGCTCATATATGCCTCTTGGCAAGATGTTAAAGGAATTTGATACAGATATCAGTTAAGTATCAATCAAGTATGTTCGTTTTGATAACGATTAATAATAGAAGATATTAAAACCATCTCAATGTGAGACAGGTTCTGGGATACATATACACCTAAGACTCCTACATGCCTCTCCATATGATAATTGGAGGAATTTAATGTGGCATGATATATTTCTTATCAATTGTCGGTCACACATGTGCATCGTGACTAACGATCGAAAATAAGAGACCATGAAGTCGTTTCAATTTCCAACAAAACTCTTGGGTACATATACTTTCATAGCCCATATATGCCGCTTCATATGATACAGGAGGAGTTTTGATGAGATGCCATATGTTTCTTTGAATCCGTCATCGGTCAAGGGCCAAGTGCTTGATGAATGGAATATAAGTAGGTATATCCTTGCAAATATATTCCATGAGGCCTCATCTACCTATGAGTCCAAGAATTATACAACTTGGGCATTGTTCGGAGTTCGCTTAACCTGACATCTGTTTCCATTGGCGATCAATATATGCCTTGTCCGATGCCCCAAAACTTTATTTTGGGATTGAACTGAGAGTTTAAATGAATCATATTTGAGGCATTATATCCCTCCCCTAAAGTTTCATATCATTCGGAGATGGCTTAACCCATCATCCATATACATCGGCAATTAATAACTGTAAAGTTTTATGTGTTTTCTGTTAAGGCTAAGGTGACATTTGGTCACAAAAATTGAGATTTGTCTCTAAATTCGAGGAATTTTATCATGGGACTAGGACCACTGGATTATTGACTTGATCCCTCTCTCTTAAAAGGTGTGGCATAGTATTGATCAATGTAGTAGAAACGATTGCATCCACAATATGTTGATCCTGCTGATGCAATTTTCAGCAGAGACGGGTTAACTTGGATGGACTAGATCTCTCTCATATGTGATCTATTTAAAGTGAGACTTGGAGTATTGTGTTCATCTTTGAGTCATCCCTCAGTTTTTTGAATTTCATGACCAATGGATTTATCATCATGATGCAGTTGAAGAAGTACGAAAACATAGCAGAACTATGCTGCAAAAGATTAACTGACGATGGCTAAGTAACATATCCTTTACATTTCTCACGTGATGCTCACGTTGGATCTGGAAGCTGCAAGTTTAAATTCGAATATCAGTGAGAAAAGAATTGACTAGATACATGGTTATCATCACGAGACACCTATGAAGACATTCAAAATCAAGCAAGATACATGGTTATCATCACGAGACACCTATGAAGACATTCAAATTCAAGCAAGATACATGGTTATCATCTCAAGGTAAATTGTCTGAGATAAAGATATATGATCAACATAAGGATAAAGATTGCAAGTTTTTGTAATTATCAACTCATGAATGATAAACCTTCTATGTTGATCAGAAAGGGGTTTGATTTTTGAGGTTCAATTTTGTTGGATTGTCGAAGTTGGATTAGCATATGCAGTGATATTTGCATGAATAGAGATAGAGAGATAGAAGAGAGCAATTGTATATGTAGTAAGTTAAGAAGCAGTCTAATGGTATGACTGTTTTTCTGAACTATAGTGCAAGAATCCAATAGAGAGGGATAAGTTATTATGTTTAGACTCGCTTGAAATCCAATATCGAAGAAGGAGCAGTCCCAAGGAACAATACCCTTGCGTATACTTTCAGGTATATGAGCTCATACTGCCCTTCGTATTGTTTCATTTTCATGTGTCCATATATTTTTATTTTCTTAGAATCGTATGTATAGGGTTTTAAAGCCCAAATAAAGGGTATTCGGTATAGTTCCATACTGATGTAAATTGTAACACAGGGGATTAAACCTCTGGAACTATTATGTTCCCAATAATATATAAGACCTGTATTTCCATGATACAGAACGCACGAGTGAATTTAGCCCCAAATGTGTTTGCTCTCTGGTTGTTCTTTTGGGTTCATGTTTCTTTAAATGTTTTAAATAACTTGGCATCACAATTTCGGAGTGTCCACTTTGCCATTCATGGTTGAGTCTAAACGGGCTGTCACGTTGCATACTGTTTGTATGCTGCATTCATGCTTCTCCCTTTTTAAGCATTTTTCTTTTCTTTATCTGCCATCCATGGATAGAAATAACAAGCACTCCTAAAAAATATGACAATGAAATCCAACAACTTATGAATTTATTACATTTGTTTTATTATTTTAATTGTGAGAAAGAGGGAGGCACTCATATAATTTGATATTATAAAGGGGTGTGGTTTCCTAAGGTTGCAACCTTCAACAATCAAAGTAAGTTGCATATTCAAACCTTGTCATGAGATGAAATTTTGTAAGTAAAAATTCTTAGGATGGTTTGGGAATCTAATTTTATATCTAATACAAAAATTTAAACTCCAAAAAATGATTAAAATCAAACAGATTTATAAATACATGAAAATCTTGAAAAAAGAATTCCAGATCATTTGTTGTAAGAAATACTATTTATACGACTTGAAATCTGTTTTTCTCGTCATATCTATACACCTTGATGTCAAGATGATGGATTAAATGTTTTTCCTTTCCTACATTTTAAGGTGTTAACCTTATATAAATTTTTTCCATGATAAAATATCATGAAGTATATTTCAAGGGAAAGCTTTCTATATGCCATGAGGTATAGGGAATTTGTATATGCCACCCCTATCCCAGCTGTTTGATTTGCTTTCCCAACCGTCCGATCTGAATAGACGATTGAGATGACCCCAATCATAATGTCGCATCTAAACATTTTTTTTTTTTTCTACAAATCATAGTGACAGCAAATTTGGGGCATCCAATCGTCTCATGCGTTTGTACCTATAAAATGACCGAAATACCCTTGAATGATTTAGGGGCTATTTGGTCATTCTATTTTCATAAAAATATATTTTAATATGTTTTTAGGTGTACTCCATTTAGTTGATCACATGCACCAAATTTTATGTTCATCTTATTCGTAAAAAAATCAAAACTAAAATATTTTGAGCTATTGCTTTTAGATCAAAGGGTCAAGGCTCACTTGTGACATTATGGCCGAAGGCATTCCAACCATTCATTTAGATCTGATGGCTGGGAGAGAGTGACGCATAAATTCACTAAAATTAGCGGTATATAGAAAGCTTTATCATATTTTAAAAAACTTTTATAATAACAAATTTTACTTCATTGAAACAATGTCTACCCCTGCCCCTAGGGGCGGACCCTCCGCTCACACACTATATATAGAGCGTGCTCTAGTGGATATGACAGGAATTCCAGTAACATGGTTATCTTGGAAACGATTTTGCTCCCAAAGTTTAGTATCTATGTGATTATTTTGAAGGAAAAAAAAAAAGAAGGATTTTGGGCTCTTAAGCATCTAGATACTCCCTCCAAAATTTGATGGTTCCTGTTCAATATTGGGATGTCATTATTTTAAGGCATATAGAGAGCTAGGGGTTTGGTCTCTGGGTTCAAGATGGTACACTCCAAAATCTGGGATCCATATAGTATTGTTAGCCTAAGTTTTGTCTGAAAGATCAAATGAACACATGCTCTAGCGGGAGCATGAAAAAGTTTTAGCGTAGAATGATATTTAATACTAAGTTCTGAAAAAGACGGTGGTACCCGAAGACCTTCGATTCAAAGAGAGAGAGAGATCACGAGACGAAAGAAGGCCACACGGTCGTCAACAAAGGAAAGATACAGAGAGGCCATTCAAAGTGCTGGAGTAAATGCATCTCTCTCTAAATCAACGGTGCTGATCTAGTGACCACCCTTTTGATCATGATCTTAACCGTCCATCTTGGGAACTCGCACGTGCGATGTCGCAGAATATATGTCAGTGGAGAATCGACTTTCTCTCTCCTCTATGTTTGTTTGTTAGGTGAAGAAGAACCCCTCTTTCTCTCTCCTCTCGTTCCTCTGTGGCAGCTGTGGGCAGGAACGGAGACCCTCCATCGCCTAAAAGACAAGAGCAGTCTCTCTTTATATACATCTACTCTCTCGTCTCTTTTTCTCTCTCTTACCTTTGTCAATGGCGGCTGTCATCTTGTTATTCGTGGCCCTTCTCACACATAGATCCGCCGCGGCTTCCTCCATATGCCCTCTTCAATCACTTGAAGGCGCCTTTGTTTCCACCTCTGATCAATGCTCTGATCTCCCCCTTTCCCGCCCTAATGCATCAGAGGTGCATCTTTCTCACTCTATAATATGACCACCATCATCATAGTCAATGATTATTATCATTTTTGTTATCGTGATTGATATTGTGTGTCTGTGACGCATTTTGATGAAATCATCTCATCAAATTGTTCCTTTTGATACATTTCCATCCCATTGTTTGTTGTTTATGCACTTCGCTGGTTTGATTTGGTTCTTTTCAGGGATTAGTTTTTTTTAAGGTTCATTTGGAGATATGGTTTGTCGGGTTTTGGTTGCTGAGGTTTTGTGGTTTTTGTGATTCCCTTGGTTTTTTTCAAAATTAGAACTCATGATTTGAAGGCTTGGGCTTTCTCTTTTCTATGAATTTTTCCTGGATTCTCATAGATTATTGAATTTCTTGGATGTTTCTGATTACGGATTAGATTTTATCTTGGAGAAATTGTTGGTTTAAATTTACACTGCAAGTCTTATGGGAAATGGGTGTCCATGGTGTTAGTTAAAATTGTATGTGATATAGAGAAATGCAAATTGGGTTATTCGTTGTCAAGGTACAGTTTTCCTCTACTGGAATATGATTACCCTCCTTTGGTGATGTTTGCGTAACTTAGATGTGGGCAAGCATTTGGGTCATGTAAAATATTTTAATAAACAGAGTAGACTGAATAGCATGTCAGGAAAAATATACTGTTGAACTCATGTTGTGGTTGATATTAAGACAGTGTAGATGGGTGGTGCGATTTAGTTAAGCCTTATCTATCCCTATTTTAAAAGCTTTGGTTATGTTTGTTTTACTTTTCCAGTTTTTGTTCCTGCATCTTCTTTGGGATGGCTTTGTAATTTTTTATCTTGTATTTGTGTGTGTGTGTTTAACTTCTTGATGTAGAGGACTACTATTTGCATTTCCCTTGACAGTAAGGATACTACAAGATTCTTTGTTTATTTTTTCCTTCATGCATCAATATTTTAGTTTTAAGAAGGCTGTAAAAGAAGTTTTTGGAGAATCTAGAGGGAAAAAAAATTCAATAAAAAAAATTGGTCCTGGAGTGATGATGTTCAAAAGGACTTTAGTGAAAGATGATCATGTTATAAAGCTTGACAATGTAATAGAAATGATCAAAACGTTGAAGAACTTAAATATGCTAATAAAAATGCTAAGGTAGTAGTAAGTAAGGCTAAAGTTAAGGTATATAATGATCTATACTAAACTGGGGACAAGAGAAGGAGAAAAAGATGTCTTCAAATAACAAAAATGAGAGAGGAAGTGTGGGATCTAGATCATATTAAATGTATTAAGAGTGAGGATTAGAGGGCGTTGGTGAAAGATGATGAGATCAATGAAAGATGGGGAATTTATTTTAAAAAATTGTTAAATGACAAACACTTTGGGAGCACAACGGTAGGAGAAACCTTCGACATAAATGAAGTCAAAGGTTATATACATTCGCAGGGTTAGTTTATCTGAAGTGAAAGAAACTTTGAGAAGGATGAAGATAGGAAAGGCTTTAGGACCCGATAGAGGTTTGGAAGTGCATGGAAGAGATTGGCATATTCTGGCTGACCAAGCTGTTTAGCATGATGTTGAGAATAAAGAAAATGCGAGATTAATGAAGAAAAATATTGGACACCTATTTACAAGAACAAAGGAGACATAGAACTATATAAATTATGAGCCACAATATGACGTTGTGGGGGAAAGTAATTGAGCAACGACTAATACATGAAACGAGTGTATTAGAAAGTCAATTCGGCTTTATGTTGAGGTTAACAATTAACAATTGAGACTAGGGTGGTGCCGACACAAAGTTAGAACTTTGGAGGTATGTTCTAGAATCTAAAGTTTTTAAAATTAGTTGGACTAAGATATAATATACAGAATGCAAGTTTAGTAATAATAGGAGTGGAAACAAGGAAGTAGTTAATATTGATAGCTAAGCAATACTTGAAAGGGATTATTTTTTATATCTTTAGTCTAGGGGAATGGAGAGATTGAGGAAGATGTCACACATAGAATTAGGGCTGGGTGAGTGAAGTGGAGATTTTATTTGATTATTACATGCCAATGAAACTTAAGTGGAAGTTTTATAGGATGGATGTAAGACCAACCATGCTATATGGAATGGAGTGTTGGCGGTCAAGAAACAATCTACCCGTAGGATGCTGGCAACTGAGATCAAGATGGATGAGTGGCAAGACAAGAAAGGATAGAATTCAAAATGAATATATATGAGGGAACTTAGTGATGGCTTCAAGAGGTGATGAGAGGAGGGAAAATAAATTTAGGTGGGTTGGCCATGTGCAGTGTAGACTTAATACAGCGCCAGTTAAGAGGGGTGATTGGGTTCAAGTGGAAGGCCTTAAAACGACAAGGGGAAGACCCAAAAACGCATGGATGGAAGCCGTGAGAAGAGATATGGTTTGACTGAGGGTATAGCCTTTGATAGAGCAAAATGGCATAACAAGATTCGTGTAGCTGACCCCAAATAGTTGGGATAAGGCTCAAATGATGATGATATGTAACTCTTCCATTTAGATGATGCGTCAATCTTTTAGTAGCAACATGTATTCTATTATAATGTGGCCGTTTAGAAACTCAACCAATAGTAGACAGCCCAACGGTTGGGCCTGGGTGGTGGTCCAGTGACCTGGACGGGCACTGCATGGAGGGGCAGGGGAAAGGAAAGGTTGGGGGGGGGGAGATGGGTTGGGGGGTTGGTTTTCAATTTCAAATTTGCATTATAAATTAGAAACAAAGCCAAATATAACAAAAAATATGTCATAAATTTTGAAATGTGCATTATCAATTAGAAACATCGTCAAACATGCCAAAAATGTATTATAATCACAAAAATAAAGAAACACTTATAAAGTTTCATCATAAATGTAAAGCCAAACTCCAAAAATAAAAACAAGAAAATGATAAAAAGTATAATGTAGCACAATACTCACAAAAAATATGAAACCCTAAACATTAAGATTTAAATTTACAATCCTTTCAAAAACCAATTGAAGTAGGCTTGAATCAGCGACTTTCAGTTGCCAAAGCTCTCATTTTCAACCTCGTTAATCCCCAAAAAATTTAGGGTCGAGTGCCTCTTGATTTTACAAGAAACTCAAAACTTTGAATACAAATTTCAATTCTTAAAAACATTTTGATTTTGGGCTAAAAATTTGTTTTTGATGCAAAGAAATAGTTCTCTAGGGTTTTTGGGGGGGGGGACTAAAATGTATTCTAAATACTATTTCCCTCCTTTCAAGGGGGGAAATTGACATTTTTTGTCCTTTTGGCGGGGGCAATTTCAGCCCTTGCCAAAAGGGCCCTGGCCAACTAGTCCCGCCTAAGGTCACGGCCTAGTGCGGTGTGGTGAACATAGCACTCAACGGGTATTGGGGAGGTATTACAATGGATGTAGAGACATTTGGATGGTGTTTGATGTGAAATCTGATAATTTTGGCGATGTCTATGTACAATACATTAATCAGACAAGTGTAAAATGAAAAACATTTTAAGAATACATTTTTCATAAGAATTAAAAAATTACTGAAGTTCTCAGCAAAGTGTTGCCCTTCTGAGGAGGTCCTGTCTCCATTTGCGAGTTTTAAGGGATATTTATTTGTGCTTTAGATTTCTTTGGATGAAAGGCTGCTGAACTTGAAGTTCCACTCATATCCATATGTAGTGCTTTTCGATGTCAGCTAAATTGGAATGGCTTGTCTATTTTGAGTTCTTGACAATTCTTACTTTTTTTTTTTGGTTTTTAATGATTATGACATAGAAGAACTTCCTAATGTTAGTGTCAGAAAATGTTGATGTGTCTCATAGATGGAGGAGAAAAGTTGGGTTGGTTGTATTATTAGAGATACTGTAACCAACTCCCGAGAAAAACAAAGAAGATTAATAGAGTTGAATTTTTTAGTTTTTTCCTACCCAATCAAGATAAATTTTCATTTGGGGGGAATTAGTCGTGGGATTTGGACTCTGGACATTATTCGGATCCCTTAATGACCCAACCACTGTGCTGATAATAACCCAAACCTTCAAGGAAATATATTTTCTTCAATAATATGCTCTGGTGTAACATGAATTTCTATTGGCGTAAATAAATTTTTTTTTACTACTATTAGAATAAATTGATCGCCTTTCGTGCGATATAGTAATATGTTTGAGCTTCACAAATAGAGAAAGGTTACTAACCCAATTGTAAAATGAAATTTTACATCTAGTAACGTCATGATGTATACTTTTGCTATAGGGATGAAGTCCTAGATTGTGGTCATTTTGACCGCATTTATCAAATTCATAGTGCTTTTTTATTATTAAGATATGTGGCTGGAAGGGACATCTAGTTGCCCAAAGTGCAGATAGATAGAGAAATATTCCATAAGGTGCAATATAAAATATCATTCCAGGTGCATATCTTTTTATGTTTTTATATCATTTTAAGCATGCATGAATTAACTCATATTCATCTGAAGACTACTTCAGGTGACATATAAACTAGATACAAGTCTTATCTTGACCACCAATTATGGTTCAAATGTTGTTCATACCCTTGTGATGTAATAATTGACTGTCAATGCATTCCATTACATTTCAAACAATTTCCCTTTTCTGAATTTATTTGTATATTAATCAAAATACAACAAAAGCTTGTATTGTTAGCTGGAAATACTAGGCCATTGGCCGCATCTGAGGATTATGATTAGGACGCTGAAAATTGTTTGATACACATTTAAGGTTGATTTTTAGATATGGCTTAGAAGATAAGGAATCGGGCTTGGGTCAAGGCAGTAGCAGCTGGTTTTTCATAGGACTACTTCTCAGGTTCCATTCCTATGTAATCTTCTCAAAAAAATAAAAATAAAAGAAACTTAGGAGTGTGAAATTTCTAATCACATTTTCATTTGTTGCTAATGCTGGAAACAAATTTTGGAACCATTTCATGTTGTTCATCTGGGTGTACGGGACTTTTGAGTTAAGATACTTTTTATTGTTATGGACAACTTTTTGGCTTCAAGACCTTATCAAAATGGGCATGACCTAGCCTGTTCAACATGTGAAAAAACTCAACTGTAGTGGCAGTGAGAATATGTTTCACAAATGAGGAGATATCTAGCATGGTTAATCAATCTGTTTGTGTCCCCTACTATAAAATGAAATAGCAGGGCAAAAATACTTATTTACTCGAGAAAATCCTGAAAACATCGGCCCATAGTTGGGCAAATATAGCCATTCCCCCAAAAAACTTGTGAAAGGATTTGGGGCTTATAATCCCCTCCAAATCTCTTGGTCCCAAACAAGGGAGATGAAACTCTTGTTTTCTTTTGAGTTTTGATATGCGAATTGAATTCTGTTTCAATGTTCCGGACATATCTCCAAGGTGTTCGGGAAGCTTCCAGAGTTTGTTCTTGACTTCCCTTGCAATATTATAACGAGGATTTACAGATTGCATTGGTTCCCTATGCAAGAAATTGTTTGCTCAATAAACCTCTTTCTTTTTACTCCATACACTTCACCCTCACTTTAATCTTCTCCTATAAGTCTCTTTGTACATTTAACCCGACATATCTCCATACACTTCACCCTCACTGTGTTCGAACTCACCCGAGTAACTCAGACCTGATCGCCTTGTTAGGATGAGTACCCCAAGAATCATGGTGAGTCTAACCCAAGTCCATCAATTTTATGTAATTTCTGTTGAAACTTGAACGAGTTCGGAGGTTTGATTCAGCCGAGTTGCCCTCTAACTAACTCGGGACCTTGGCAAGTCCGAGCCTGAAGGTGGGGTTTTAAATCAAAGTTTGAAAACTCTGGATAATCTGCCTGGACTCACCTGAGTTACTTAGAACCCTTTGAAACTTGGAGGTGGTAAATATGAAGGTGGTGGCAATCTGAACCCTACTTTTTTCTTTGATTTTGGGCCAAAAAGTACCTATATGAGCAAAAATTTGGCCATGGTTGGTTTTTTTTTTTGATAAAATTTTCTTCCTGAGCATTTTTTTGGGTTCTTCATCCAATCATGTGTGTATTTCCCCCAAAGAAACACAAAACAAAAAAAATCAGATTTTTGAGATTTTTATTTTCAAATTTCATTATTAATCCTAAATTTTAAGAGCTCAGGCCTCCTAGAGCTGAACTGGAAACCCAAAGTGGTCTGAGAGTTTTGTTGGGGTCCTCTGATGAAGATTTCGCAAGAATTTGGGGCATTGATTATCATCGAGCAATAAGAACTTGAAATAAAAAATTTGAGTAATTTTATAATATTTCACTTCAAATTCATCATATCAGCATCATTTTCCATCTTTTATGTACTTATATGTTTTTTATCATTTTTATTTTTACTTAGCTTTCTATTTTTACTATTTTTTGGATTTTTCATATTTTCTTGCTCGGTGTTGACTTGGATGAGTTCACTCCGACTCACTTGAGTATCATGGCCAGGCTAGGGTTCAAGTTCGGCAGCCGTGCCGAGTATTAAAACACTGTTTCAAACACTTGGAGAGGGTATGGGATTCAACAATGGGGAAAAGGATTAGCTTTTGTGCTTACAAAGATTTGGGATCCAGAAAATAACTATATTGATAGAGAATCAAGAGAAAAGCTTTGATTCTAGAAACAAGCATAGAGGTAGCGGTAATTGTGCTCTAGTTCTTAATGGTGGAGAGGAAAAAGGGCACTAACCATGAAATCTTGAGTGTGAGAGTTGACAGGGAGCACTACCACGAAATCTTGAGAGTGAGAGTTGAGTGATAGGGAGCGTTAACCACGAAATCTTGAGAGTGGGAGTTGAGTGAGAGGTAGAGAGTGAGCAATGAACTGGGAGGGAGGGAAGGAGGCCCTTGATTCAAAAGAAATGTTGACATCAAAAGATGAGCCCTTGATTCTAAAGACTTGTTTACATCAAAAGATGCCATGGATTATTTGCAAATTCTCAACTTTCATTTGACGACAGGGAACAGTAATTTCCCATAGAAACCTAGGGCATGTTAATTTCCCCAAGAAACTTCGAGTGCGAGCTCTAGAAGTAGGGAATCCTTGTTTGGTATCCTGTTTGTGTTCCCTAGTTATTTCAGTTTCCTCTGTTTGGTTGAATTTGGGAGTTTGGGAATCTGGAAATTAGTTTGTTTTTACTGTTCATAACATTGTTCACTGATTAGAGGTTGAAATTTGTCTTTTGAATGAGATTTTTTTGGTCATAACCCATCCATATTCAATATATAATCGTGGTGTTCTTGAGTTTATCATCATTAGTTTGCCTAAGTCATCTCCAGTTACCTGATAATGGTGTAGTACTTGTGTGATTCGTCACTAACCGTTGCTTCTCAGCTTCTTCATATTTTTGTGATATCACCTGCTTCCAAAGTAGTTATGCAGGCTTTGAGAGCTTGCACCTCCACTTGCCTAACATAGTTTAGTTTTGTTTATTTGAGTTTCCAAACCCACCCTTTCTCTTTTGGAACATACCAAGCCGCAGGTTACTTAATTGAATTTCTTTTTTGGTTTAACCCCATTCCATAAAGATAGTCTCATTTGTTCCGTTATGGTCTTAACTATTGACATTAGCATTTCATCATCATTAGAGCCTTTTTCCAACTATTTGGGGTCGGCTACACGAATTTTGATCTGCCTTTCCTCTTTGTCAAGTGCTATACCCTCAATGAGAGTATTAGTATATCTTTTCTCACTACTTCTAACCATGCCCTTTTGGGCCTACCCCTTGCCCTTTTTGAACTTTCTATTTCAACCAACTCGCACTTTCTAATAGGTGTTGTACTGGGTCCGTGCTGCACATGGCCAACTCACCTAAGTCTAATTTTTCTCACCTAACTCGCTCCTCCTCAACTACGGACACTGACATTTGAACTAAGGAAATAGCGTTGATGGGTAAATCTTAGAGGTGGTGTTGTTTATTCAAAGTTATTCTTCTCCCAATGATAGAAATCGTATTTTCCACGATTCAAGTTTTCTACATACTCTCTCAATCACCCTATCAAGGAAAATTTTGGAGCAGGAAACTGAAGTACTTGGTATGTTGTCCACTCCCACATCCAATCCTTCTAGCCAGGGATGTAAAATACTAGCTTGGACCTGACTTTGCATGATCTTTTTTTTCTTTGATAACATTACCTTCATCTCTGAGAGTACCTCAAAGCCCAATAGGAACAGCCATAGTTCACCCAATTCTTCATTTCTGGAGACAAAATATGGTCTATCATGTGCATACTGCAGATATGACATTGCTGGACAATCAGTTGTTTGAAGCACTTCCAACCATTCTGCTAAAAGGCTCTCCTACCATTTTGAACAGTGAAGAGGATTTAAGGGTCCTCTTGCCAAATGCCACTTGATATCTGGAACCACCCTTTTGGGAGTGAGTGATCGGCATCGAGAATTTCTACGTAGACAAACATCCCCTGATCCACCTTTTCCATCGGTCACAAAACGCTATTAAATCATTATCTCATCTAGGATACTTGGTTGTATGTCTTTCTGCTGAATATGTCATTGCCATCATATTCTATTATCCAATGGCACATATGATCTTTTAACATGTTATACTTGGATTCTAACATAACAGTTTACTTCATTTTTTTGGATGAATATCTGCTGAATTTTCAGATATTTAGGCTTAATTTAAGTTAAAAGTGTTTCCAAGCATGTTTTTAGGGTCTTGTAATCGAAGATTAGCGTTCCAGCAATTGTCAAATTGGGTATATGGGGGTTCATCTGAATCTATTTAGAGATTTTTATAACTTTTGTATTCTTATATGACTTATTACAATGGAATCTATATGAAGGATTTTCTAGCAAGTTCTGTTTGAAATAGTTTCTTTTTCTGTCTATGAAATGTGTGGTACTTATTGGTAGGTGCCATAGATTAAGATTATTAGTATTTTATCTTGTGCTTGTTTTGTTTTCATTTGATTGGATCTTAAAATCTCTTCTAATCTGCTATATTCTAGGCAAAAAGCTTTAAATGAGAATTTGGAGGTTCATGGTTGATTCCAAAGTCGTATTGTGAGTGATAAGCACTAGTCATATTTACTGCCTTATGGTTGGAATGGTTATAAACAAGTCTATAGGCTGAACTCTTATTTTCCTGTTTTGTATCGATAATGAAGAAAATTGACACTTCTGTTTCTGTTTTAGTTGGATGGGAGATCCTTGGACAGAGTCTTGAACATAAAGCGGAGTAATACATATGTATCTGTACTCTTTTATGCGGATTGGTGTCCATTCTCTCGCAATGTGCGACCGACTTTTAATATTTTGGCTTCCATGTTTCCCCATATCAGACATGTGGCTATCAGCGAGTCCACTGCTACACCCAGGTCTGAGCATTAACTTGACAGAAGCCACCATTTAAATTATTAAAGAGAAAAAGCACCCCCTGTTAATTTTGATTATCAAATAATTCATCCCGCATACCCACTTTTTCAATCTTTGTTTCTGTCTGTACCTGTCTTTCAATGCCTTTTCCTGCTTGCCAATTGTGCAGTGTCTTCTCAAGGTATGGGGTGCACAGCCTCCCAACAATTGTGATAGCAAACAGGACGTCAAGGTTGCGGTACAATGGACCCAAAGATCTCAATTCTTTGGTGCAGTTCTACAAGAAGACAACAGGTAAATTCGGTCACTCGCTCTCTCTCACACACACATATAAACACAAAAAGTTTGCTGGTTTTCTTTTCTACATCAGATGGTTTGAACCGTGGGCTTTGAGATTTCTTTCTTTCTTTGTTCCCTTTCTTTTTACATTGTCTTCCAATCTTTTTTTCCAAATACAGGTTTCGAGCCAGAGGAATTTCTCGAAGTTAACCATCCAACAAATTTGGCTAGTGAGAATCCCATTCGATTATGGCATTCTACCCCAAGAGAATTAGTTAGAAGGGAACCTTACCTTGCTTTAGCGGTTATATTTCTATTATGCCGAGCATTTCTTTATATCTTCCCAAAGTGTATGTCTTGGCTCAGGAGTCTTTGGATGCTGCACATGGGGCACCTTAGCTTAGGGGTGTTTGGTGAGAGGAGCCTACTGGTCGAGAGGGCACTCCATGTGTTCAACATAAAGAGGGTTTGGAGCAGGCTGAGACTCTGCAAAACGAGGAACTTTGAGAAGGGGGCAAAGAATGCGAGAGTATGGGCATCTTCCCTTGCTTCTGTCTCTATAGGCGAAGCATCTTCCACTAGATCGAGTGCATCTGCCCCTGATTCATGAGTTATTCTCTTTGTGCTGACTTCGGCTCTTGTATGGTTATTATGAGAGGTATGGCACCTGCTCTCTCTCTCTCTCTCTCTCTCTCTCTCTCTCCTAGGAATGAGTTATCAGAAGAGCCTCCCTTTCTCAAGAACCAGTTATTTTTAACGTAGGAGTTATTGTCATATGTAACATGGGGGTCAAACTCGTGTAGGAATTATTTTGTTATATGTAACATGGGGGTCAATCTCGTTGCTTTGGGCAGGGGAGCGTAGCATGTATATTTGAGAACCTCTCTCTGTGTATATTATTCATAATTTCTCTCTCTCTCTCTATTGTATGTGATTGCATGACTGAATGTTTTGTATAGGTTTGGTTTTGTGCTCCTTGGTGGGTTAGAGATGTCTCTTATGTTAGTCTCTCTCCTTGAGCTTTTATGGATCTAGTCGTTGAAATTTAATCAGAGAAAACCTCACAACTAGGTGCGAATACAGCTGCAAAAAAACGTGTATTGGTGGAATAAAAAACATATTAAATATACTTCGTGTTATATACAAGTTGTATAACGTAATCTGATCTCTCTGTGCTTAACAATGAATGCTGAGCTTCATTATTTATTTGCTTTACTCCATTTTATTTACTAAAACCTAGATGGTTGGACAAACTGTGCCTCTGCTCCCGTGCATCACTGTCTCCTCAATTGGAGGTATGGTTCATTCTGAACCAAATGTATAGCGTAAGGAGCTGGGTTGATTGAGAGAGGGATTTAAAGTCTAAAAGGCCAGAAAAATCCAGTATTGAACTTTGAGTTTTCCTTTAAGCTTTGGTATGAGCTGGTGTAGATTGTAGGGGTAGAACTTTTCTGAAGCTCCTGGTACTAGAGGATGAGCATTGTGAACCTTTTGGGCATCTCTTGACTCCAGGCCGTTTGCAGTGGTAGCCATGGGAGCTCATCGAGAGGATTGGGTTTCAGTTTAGGATTAAAGGCCTCTTCCAGATGTGAAATAGGTAGGTGGATGGAATGGTGTGTGAGCAGAAGCAGCCCTAGAGTGGAGTATAGTTTCTCTTCTTGGAACATGGACATGGCGTGGTGTTGCAACTTGGTAAGGTGTCATTTTATGCTTTATGTGTCACTTTAGGGCACGCTTGACAACGGTCTTCTGGAAAACTACTTCAATCCGGTTATGGTGGTCCTTGAGGTTTGTTTCTTGAGACACTGATATGATGGAATACACCTTGCTTTATAAACTATTTATAATTTTGGTGATTCTAGTAAATGTCTCTTGTTTGATTGAACCTGAGATTTTGGAAAACCAAGACATGTTTGGGTACATGGATTTTAAAGCATGGATTCTTAATATCTTGGATATTGCCAAAATTCATGGTTTGGATTGCTTAATGACTAGGATACTTAAAATAAGAAAAATCAAAATCATGGAAATAAGACCTACGTTTCCATGATTTCATTTTCACACCAAAACCTGCTTTTTTGAAATTCGAAGGCCTATGGATTTCACTCATTTGCTCCCTCGACCCGAAACATAGGGAGCATTTGTAAGTATGAAAATTTTAGAGAGAAAAAGTACTTGAATTTTTTAAAGAGAGAAACTACCTCAAAATTTAGAGAGAGAAACTATTTCAAAGTTTAACTTTTAGAGAAAGTACCCGATTTTTTTAGAGAAATGAATTATCTCACAATTTTAGAGCGAGAAATTATATGAAATTTTAAGTTTTAGAGAGAAACTATCATATTTTAGAAAGAGAAACTATCTCAAATTTTGATTTTTAAAGAGAGAATGTTAAAAGTTTAGAGAGTATGTTAAAAATTTAGAGGTTACCAAAAAATTTAATGATAAATTATCTCAAAATTTTAGAAAGAGAAATTATCTTAAATTTTAAGTTTTAGAGATAAATTATTTCAAATTTTAATTTTTAGAGAGAGAAAGTATGTTAAAATTGTAGAGAGAGAAAGTATGTTAAAATTTTAGAGAGAAAATATGTTAAAATTTTAGAGAGGAAGTATGTTAAAATTTTAGAGAGAGCAAGTATGTTAAAATTTTAGAGAGAGTACCAAAATTGTTTAGGGGGATATATTATTTCAAAAATTTAGAGAGAGAAACTATCTTAAATTTAAGTTTTAGATGGAAATTATCATATTTTAGAGAGCGAAAGTACATATAGAGAAACTATCTCAATTCTTTATAGAGAGAAACTACAACTTTTTTTTCAGAGAAACAATCTCTTATTTTAATTTTTAAAGAGAAACTATATCAATTTTTAGAGAGAGTACCTAAAAAGTTTTAGAGATAGAAACTATCGCACTTTTTTTTAGAGATAAATTATATCAAATCTTAAAGTTTTAGAGAGAGAAAGTATTCTTAAAATTGTAGAGAGTATTCTTAAACTTTTAGAAACTATTATAAATTCTAGAAAGAGAAACTGTCAATAAAATTTAGATAGAAATATCTCGTTTTTAAGATACAGAAATTATCTCGAATTTTGACTTTTAGAGAGAATCTATCTTGAATTTTAGAGAGAAAAAATATATTAAAATTTTAGAGATAGAAATTATATCAAAATTTAGAGAGAGAAACTACTGAAATAACTTTAGAGATGGAAACTATCTCAAAATTTTTGGAGAGAGAAATTATCGTAATATTTATATTTTAGAGAGAGTATTTTAAAATTTTAGAGAGATAACTATATCAAAATTTAGATAGAGAAAGTACATGAAATTTTTAAAGAGAAAAACTATCTCAAAAAAATTAGAAAGAGAAACTATCTCAAAATTTAAGTTTTAGAGAGAGAAAGTATATCAAAATTTAAACTTAAGAGAAAGAAAGTATATCAAGATTTAAAGAGACACTATATCAAATTTTAAAGAGAAACTGTCTCAAAATTTTAGATAGAAATTATATCAAACTTGAGGTTTTAGAGAGAGAATGCATCTTAAAATTTAAGAGAGTAACTATATCAAATTTTATAAAGGGAAAGTACATAAAATTTTTTAGAAAAAGAAACTATCTCTAAAAAATTTAGAGCTTTTAGAAAGAGAAAGTATCATAAAATTTGAGAGAAAAGCCATATCATATTTTAGGGGGAGAAAATACTTAAAAATATTTAGAGAAAGAAACTATCTCAAAATTATTGAAGAGGGGAACTATCTCAAGTTTTAAGTTCTAGAGAGAGTATCTTAAAATTTTAGAAAGAAAAATTATATTAAATTTTAGAGAGTAAAACACCTAAAAAATTTAGAGAGATAAATTATATCAAAATTTTTAGCTAGACAATTTCAAAATTTAAATGTTGGATCGAAAGTATATTAAATTTTAGAGAAAGAAACTATATCAAATTTTAGGGAGAAATTATGTCAATTTTTTTTATAGATACACTATCCTAAATTTTGAGTTTTAGAGAGAGAGTAGATAAAAATTTTAGAGCGAGAAATTGTATCAAGTATTGTTACCAAACAATGGACATGGAAGTGATTGCAAGGAATCCATGAATTTTGTATAGTGTATTCAAACAAGAGATTTGAGGAATCTATGACAAAAATCATTGATATTGAAAATCCATAAATTTCTTTGGATTTCAAATATCTAATATTCCTTATTTCCTCAAATCCAAACGGGCCTAAGAATATATTTGAAGAAATTTATAGAAAGAAGAAATTGATTCCACTTTACACATTCCTTGTTGCCACTATCCACCCATTAAGTTGGACCCGACATAAACCTTATTTCCTCGAATGGCCGAAACTAATTGCAGGTGCCTTTGCTAAAAAGGGAGTTTGTATTTGCGAGCAGTGTTTACTGGTTTGAGAAAGATCATTCCTCAAGGGCCTGCTATTATGTGTAGCATGTTTCACTCGCTTTATCTCTAAATTTTGGGGATCACTGTTCTATTCAAATGCAAATGACAATGCCTCCACCAAACACCCTTCGAAAGGCAAAATATGTAAAAGAGCGCACAAGTTTAGGCCCAAAAGAATCAAGGAAAAATTGCAATGTGGACTCTTAAAAAGACTCCAAAAGCTACAAAATTGCAATGTGGACCACCATCGGACTATCATAGACCACTATAGTTCACACTCGTCTCGAAGGCCCACCTTTGACTCCGATCAATCTCTAAATGTGACCGTCGATGGCTCAACTCTCCAATCAATGATGGGAACGATCTTCTCGCACAACCGACTCTCACTCAAGCCGCCAACTTTGGGTTATGAGCCTTTGGCATGGCTTGCAAGTAGGCCCATGAATCTATTTCTTCATTTTTCTTTAATTTTTCATTATTATTTGCTTAATTTCATCATCATTTCTATTTCAAAAGCCTTTTCTAAAATTTCCCTCTTTTTACCTAATTTTTCTAGTTCTAAATGTTTTTTAGCTGACACGGTCAGTGGTTTGCGAAAAAGACACCATTTTAGCCTACTTGCAACAGATCCACAATTTGATAGAACCTTTATTTTCTACCCTCTGATCAATGGAGTTTACATGGAAAACAAGGCAGAAAGTATATCTTTCTGCCGGAGTTTCACATATGAACACATCTGCGATGGTCTGGTTTGACTTCGATTCCTCTTTTGGGTTCTAGTTAGCGATTTTCTGCTTGTTTGTGGATTTATCCTACTATTGAAGATAGACGTGGATAGATCTAGCTAAGGTTGGATAGATTTGGTGGTTTTCAGATTATCTTAAATAAAGTCCTGTAGAAATTCACTCATGAGTGTTTGTAAATGTTTTTCTTATAGTATTTAATTGGTTCGGATCAGAAGTATGACATCTCGCTCGAGTTATTCGAGTAACCCGACACAAGCATTTTGCATTATTCTATAAAATATTAGTTTGTCATTGAAAACCATTATATTTTGACACTTGAGGAGCAGCGACTTGGGCACTCATGACATGGGGTGGGTGTAAATTAAGAAAGGCATGAAACGTATCGAACATGAGTAACAGCACTCAGTCATGTAAGATGAACCCTTACAAGACAGTAGCTTTTGACATGAGCAATACAATGTATAAATTACTTTTATCATTAAGGGACACAAAAACCACCTAAGCGACCCTACCTATTCATGTACTTGACCTTAAGCCATGAACTAATACCATTAAGAAGTGTATCTCCATATTCCCTGAGCCTTACAATATGTCTTCTAAACTTCTGCGCTCTTGTCGATTCTTTGTAGGACCCTTAACCAGTTATTTGGTTTGACTCAGGCTTAAATTCTCTTTTTGAAAGTTTATTTTTTATTTATGTAGCTTTGCATTCGCTTCTATTCTCTCTTAGTCAATGGCTTCGAATCATTTAAGAAATTCTCTGTTCCTACTCTCTCTCTCTCTCTCTCTCTCTCTCTCTCTACTTTACTTTATTTGAAAGTAAAGTTTTCTTTCCCCCGAGGAAACATTTTACGGCAAAGCAAATGAGAGAGAGAGAGAGTGAGGCCACAGCCTAAGAGAGAGGCCACAGCCTACTTTTGGAAAGAGATACGTCAAGGCCTATTCTTACCTTAGTATCGGGCTGGCAATGGGCCAGGATAGCCCTGGCCCCAGCCCTATTCCCTTGAGGGCCATGGCCTTCGTCTTATTAGGGCCAAGCGTAGGTGGGCCAAATAAAATAAAAAAGAAATAAAGCAAAAAATATCAAAAAATAAGGGCCAGATTAGGCCTGGCTTAGGCGCTGTCATTAGGCGACTTTTTTGTGGCCCGGACTAAGGCCTAATTTTTTAGAGCCAGACCTACTGCGTCAAGGTAGGCCACCTAGACCATCGCCACCTTTACAACTTAAAATAGAACATGACCGCAATTTATATGTACAACCGAATGGTGTTGTGTCATTGTTGTAGAAATGTATACAATGGCCACGGAGATTATCCAAAATAACCCACATAAAAGAATCCTACATTACGATTAAGATTGATATTGATAAGTTTTTTAAAGAAAATAGAAATTCAAAAAGATTAAAGCTTTGTGATATATATTTTGGTTATTGAGATATATGTAACATCTAGGGGAAGTTTTTTATTAACTATGGACTCATAACCTTGCGATAAAATAGCATAGAATTTGTGTGCCCTATTTGGGATACATTATGAGAAATGTGGTTTCATCTAGAGAGAGGCAATGCTTCCTGTACATGAGAGGAACGACCTACCCTTCAGATAGAAGAGAGTTTCTTATGCAGAGCAACTCCACGCTTGCTTCCTGTTATTGGACATTGGTTTAGCTGTGGAATAGAGATGTGAGGTTGACAATAGTGGCGATTAGGAGACGAGGTCTAAAAGAGTTTACTCGATTGGGTTTTATCGAGGGTTAGAGAGATAACTCTCTGTCCCAAAATCTATAATGTAACTTTAATTAGTACACTGAATTTCAGTTTGCTTTGCTTGTGGATGTAGCTCTCTCGAGTTGAACTACATAAATCTTTGTGTTCTTGTCGTGTGTGTGTTTCGTGCTTTATTTCTCATATTATGACTCACGTTCTCTCATATTTTGTTTCTAGTTGGATAAAAACATGATCTTTGTGGGATCCAACTTTTGAGATTTTGATACAAGGATGTCACAATCATCATTAACTGTTAGATTTGAAATTGGGTGGTTGAGAGTATGTTATTTTCTAGACGTACTTTTCAGACCAAAATTTTTCATTTATTGTGACTCGTTTTTATCAATTGAATTTCGCATTCAATAGTTAAAAATAATTGAGACATCTTTGTACTAAAAAAATAAAAAGTGCGGTTTCTATAAGGTTGCAACCTTAAACAATCTAATTACGGTGCACCTCCAAATTTTATCCTAACATGTAATTTTGTTGTAAAAAATGCTTAGGATTATCTTAAAATCTATTTTCATATCTAATTAGAAAATTTTAAACTCCAAAAATGGTTAAAATCAAGGAGATCTATAAACATATGAAAATCGTCAAAATGGACGGTCTAGATAATATGTTACAAGATGCACTATTTTTTAGACTCAAAAACCGTTTTTTGTTTATATGCATACATCTCAAGGTCGAGATGATCAAATAGAGGGTTTTTGAATATTAAAACAATCTTTTTGATAGATTTTTGAGGTGTACATGTAATTCTACATTTTAAGATTTGCAACTTTATATAAATTTTTTTCAAAAATAAATGGTACCATAATATGTAATTTTTTTTATTTTTTATTATTATTTAAGAGAGAAAGAGGGATGATGAATGGCGTGGGCCACCAGGCGACTCAAGTTACACATGGGGGACATCCTTTAGTATTGAGTTCTTGCCTTGTACATCACTCCTTGTCCCACACGTAATCAAAATACATGACATCTCATCCAACAATTCAAAAAAATCTTGCCAGCTCACTCCATACCGAACAATGCATGATTGCCATCCATATATTTGTATTATTTTATAATGCATATGTGCTACTTGCCACCCATAACATGACATTATAATTGCTAGCTATAAGTATTTCTAACAATAAAGTTCTAAATTCGAATTCCTATCTTTTCATGAGTGGCCCAAATCGTCATTCTTTCGGTACAATAAGGTTGAAATGTGGGGGAAAATTTTTGAAATTTCACGTTAGAGAGTATGTTTTTTTTATTTATCATCATCAAAGCTTTTTTCAACTAATTGAGATTAGTTACAGATCCGTCATTCCGCTTTTTAAATAAAAGTGTATGGCAATTTTGATGATTGAATAGAAAATACAAATAGAACAAAAAAAAATAAAAAAAAGTGATATACATTTTATCCAAAACAATTAAATGGTAAGAGAGTTGTACTATTTCAACAACCAACATGTATATACATATAAATAGTGTGGCTTGTATAAGGTTGCAATCTTAAACAATCAAAGTAAGATGCACCTCTAAACATTGTCATGGGATACAATTTTAGTCTAAACTCTAAACATTGTCATGGGATACAATTTTAGTCTAAAAATCTTAGGATTACCCGAGAATCTATTTTTATCTCTAATTATATAATTTTAAGCTCCAAAAATGATTCAAATCAAGTAGATCTATAAATGGGTCAAAATCTTAAACATGGACAGTCCGGATAATGTGTTGCTTCAAAAATGATTCAAATCAAGTAGATCTATAAACGCGTCAAAATCTTAAACATGGACGGTCCAGATAATGTGTAGCGAGATATATTATTTTTGGTACTTAAAATGCTATTATTTTTATCTTTTATATTCATACATTTTGATGTCGAGATGATCAATTAGATGATTTTCCAACATCAAAACATTCTTTTTCAATAGATTTTTTGGGTGCATCTTCATTTAAAACATAAAGTGTCAAACCTTTTATGAACTTACAAAATTGGTGAGTGTATAAACGAGTTCCTATGTATCATAAGCCCTTTATAAACTTCTTTATTTTTTTAAGCTTTACATTGAAGAATGCATCTTGTAGTTGAGGGATTCGCTGGAAATAAATGACAAGAATATTTGTGGACAACACGTTGCCACTCACCCGATATTTCCAAACTCCTCTCATTTAATACTCTCTCCACTTTCTGTTCTCACTCCGAAGCGTGGACGCTCCGAATATAGTCCTAGTGTGAAGATTCGATGCTCCACTAGGACCATTTCCTATGTTTAATCCTGATGAGGTAAAGCTCTAAAATTCTATTTAGAAGTATTTTTAGAATTCCGAACTTTAAGTATTTAAGAACTACAAATTTAATACTTCCTCTGTAAGGCGTGTTCTGGAGTTTGCTATACCTGCTCTAATGCAAACTAAGGGTGCACGTTTTATTGCTATTATGTTTTCATGTACTTCTCTATTTTTGAAGGATGCAAACTAAGGGAGCACGTTTTATTGCTATTATGTTGGCATATACATCTCTATTTTTGAAGGGTGGTGAAAATGCCTTTATGAAGATGTGGAATACTCTTAATTGTAGAACTTGGGACACTATGACAAGCTTATAAATACTTATTCTTCTTAATTGGAAAAAACTTGTACAAGGGTTTCAAAGCTTATATTATAAAAATAAGGCGTATCTCATAAACTCCCTGGAAAGTGTTGTTCAAAAGCTTGAAAATCTCTAAGTGATGAGCAATGATCCAATGCTACGGTTGTATCATAGTATAATGCAGTGACATTTCTAAAAAATCATGTT
>NW_006500356.1:750773-800025 GCF_000471905.2 Amborella trichopoda | reverse complement strand
ACATACCAAGTTATCTAATTTGACATCTAATTGACCATAAGTAATTGTGACCTCCTTATAATAAAGATAAATGGTTTCATATCATATAATCTCTTTATATCTTATGATAAATTCTTATTTTTTAAAAACATAGTATATTTTAATTTGGGATTACTATAGTGCGTTTATTTTTGGTACAAGGAGGTCACAATTACTTTTACCAATTGGATATGAAATTCAAGGTATAAAAGTACATCACAACTCTTGACAAATTTTATTTTGGACTTCACACCCAATCAATGACATATCCTCAGCCACTCAAATTGAAATTCAACGGTCAATGATGATTGTATATCAGAAGTAAATAGTCTCATTGTATAATTTTTTTTAATTTTTTATTTACATTATATTAAACTTAAATTTGATGTGTCTATAGTTCTCACTATCATATATTAATAAAATATTTTAAAAATAATTTAAAATAAATAAAAATACCAAACAACTTAGGTAGTTTGGTAATTTTTTTATACATGTATGATAGTGAGAAGTGTAGATACAACAAATTTGTCCTTAGTCTAATATATAGAAAAACAAATACAATTAAAATAAACTTTATGCTTAAAAAAAGCACTTGATTGTATGATGCAATATCCAATAAATATTTTTTTTTATGATGGATATTCTTTGATTTGAAAAGAGAAGAGAACAAAATTAGATCCAAAATCCAATCATTGTATTTTATTGTCTATTTAGAGATATGGGACCTCATTGAATTGCTAGATGGGCAAAAGGTGATTGGTTGCAGGTGAGTCTTCAAAGAAAAAAAAAGGTCTTAATGAAGTTATTAAAAGGTACAAAGTGTAATTAGTTGTGAAATGCTATGCTCAAAATTTAGGTATTCATTTTAATGAAAATTTTTCTTTATTATGTGCATGATTTTTAGAAGAGTTATTTTGACTATGCTTGTTGTTATTGATTTACAAGTAAAACAAGATATGAAAACTGCTCTCTTGCATGATAATCGAGAAGAAGATATGTTATTACCCAGCCTAAAGATTTTATTGAGGAAGGTAAGCCGAATTGTTTATAGGCTAAATAAATAATTTGATGGGATAAAAAAGGGGCCAACGTGTCGGTACACAATTTAATTCGTTAATGTTAACTTTAAATTTTGTAAATATGAAACTGACCATTTTGTCTATTTTTATAATTATGGGATAAAAGCTTTATTATAATGTTATTGTATGTTAACTGCAGGTAGGAATTTGGAATGAATGATTTGGGAGCCATTAATCGAATTTTTGAGATGGGTGTATTCAAAGACTGGAAGAACATGAGAATTTCATTTACTCCAAAAAGTTGTGGAAACGGTGTTGTGACATTTCAGTATTTATAATCCAAAACCAATTAGTACACCATTCTCTATGCATATGAAATCCTATCACTAAAGCACATAGGATACAAATGTCTTAAGTACTATATTCATAGACAACAGAAAGTCTCATGTTTGCTATGTTAACACCAGGGCAAAGTACAAGAAGTAAGAGTTGTAAGTAAATACATGACGAATCCTAACTACGATCATGGGATCACTATAAAGTGGATCCTCTATTATTTTAAGTAAACTTGTAAAGTAATAGAGTTATACATGTTGCTGGAACAGTTTCAAGTTGTGCATAAGGGATATTACTTCATTGTGATAGCTAGAGTTTCTTGTGTTTAGCTAAGATTCTAGCTTTTTACGACAAGACTAAACGTATTGATGGTTAATGTCACTTTATTAATATTTTAGTAGAAGATAGAAGAACTTTATTGTAAAAAATTTATATATGACGACAGTTTAGCAGATATGTTGACTATGCCCCATTAGTAAAGAGAAGATCAGCTCACGTATAATTTCCTTGGAGCTTGTGGTTACTTAATGATTACTAAATGTTTGGCAGTAATATCTTGAAGTAAATTAGTCAAAATGGAAACATGTCTTCAAGTGAAAAGGATGTTGGATGCGTGAATCTATACAACCTAATGTAGGGAGCTTATAAGTTCAATAAGCACCTAGTAACCTTATATATATATGGAGGTGGATGCTTTGGGGTTTGAAAAAGAAATAAATCTATGGGATAGAGATAACTTTCTAACTCAAGGAAATGGAAGAGGAAGGTCTGTTTCATAGGTTCTCTCTTTGTAAAATGTATTTATAGAGAGAAGAAGTTAATGCATGTGCAGTGTTCAAAAGAGAGAGAATCATAGGTTCTCTTTTTGTAAAAGTTATTTATAGAGAGAAGAAGTTAATGGATGTGCAGTGTTCAAAAGAGAGAGAAAATGATGAGTTCATGGGGTCCTTTGTGTCAAGTGTTCTACACAGTGAAAAACCTATTTTAGGACTTGGATCTGCTTGTGCAATGACATAAGGAAATAGTGGAAATAGCATGCTGGGTTATAGTTCCATTAGCACATCAAGTAACATGAGTAACAAGTTTGGAGAAAAGGAGTGTTGGTTTTGGAGGTCTTTCCCCAAAAAAATTGATTTTGACTGTATACTCGATATCTATACCCATAATGAGATAAAATGGGAATGCCCTAGAGATACCAATATTTAGGACACACAGTAATGTATATACGTTGCTAAATACTCATATATTTTACATTTTACAACTGCAATCAATGCAACTAGCAGCGTTAAAAACTCGAAGTTCAATTTTTGAAGCTGATGTTTGCATTCATTGCGGTTGTAAATTGTTAAGCACGTGAATTACCCAAAAAAAAAATGTAAAAATTGCTAAACAAGTGGGATGGATATTCCTGGTGAAATTTTCCAACGGCTGCTTGCAGCATTCAATTTTCCACTGTATAAAGGTGCCGGCCTTATATTAGTGAAGTAAGATGCACCTCAAAAACTCATCGAAGATGGGTATTTTGATTGTAGAAAACCCTTAAATTGATCATCTTGACCTCGAGTTGTAAGGATACGAAGAAAAGGATTTCAAGTCATAAAAATAGTAGATCTCGTGATGCATTATTTGGACCTCCATTTTCAAAATTTTAGATTTTTTTTTAAAGATTTGCTTGATATGTACTATTTTTGGTCTTGAAATTTCATAATTAATGGCGATGATAGATTTTCCGCCGTCTCAAGTTTTTCCAGCATAGGAGCTACATCTTTCAGCTTACTTTAAAGATGTGCTTTAGTCTTTTTATGTTTGATACTTATATAGATCTCACCCCTTCGTAAGTGCTACAGTAGTACAACAAAATTTTTGAAAGAAAACCACATATTTGCCGCTATTCTTTTATTTAAGAAAATCTAACCTTCGTTTTATATATTTTCAAAATTCTTGCCCATTTTTAGTAGTAAACGGATGGTAAATAAGCACCCCTCTTAATGTTTCATATTTAAAGAAAATAAAAAGGAGGGTCATGATTGTGTGTAATATTCTACACTTATTTTTTTTCTAAAATTTGGATTAATATGAAATTTTTGGGCATCACAATCTCAATCAATCGCACCTAAAAAAAAAAAGAAAAAAGTAACTTGATCAAAATTCCTTTAAAATACTCAATGACATTTTGATCAATGATATTTTGATCAATTTATTTTTTAAAATAATTTTTTTTTAATATATTTTTTAGGTTCACTGTGTGGTACAAACACTTCAAAATTTTATGTAAATCTAAACAATAAAAAAATAAAATATTCAATAGTATTTTGGTCAATTTATTTTCAAAATGATTTTTTACATTTTCTTAGGTTCACTGTGTGGCACGAACGCCTTCAAAGTTTCATGGAAATCTAATCAATAAAAAATAAAAGTACAATATACATATAAATCATGGCCGTACATATTTTTATTTTCTAACATGAACTGTTTAAGGGGGTTGTAAACTATTTGACTTTCACATGATGTAGATACAATAAAAACCCTTCTCAGTAAACTTTCCTTATCGGCACATTTTTAGAGTTTTTATTTTACCACTTTTGTTAATGAAATGCCCCATTTTTTTTTCTCAAAACCTTATTGGGCACCTATACTATGCTCCCTTGATAGCATAGTTTACTTCTACTCCCTCAATGAGAAGACCTACTCATGAGGATTCTTCAGTTTGAATTTTAGGTGCCACTAAAGATGATTATTCCCATAAATGTTTTCAACACTTAGATCTCACCATCTAAAAATTAGATGGTCCCTATTCAATCTCAACACATTCTTTTTTTTCAATTGCATAGAAGGTAGAATTAGGATATTTTTTGAAGCTAATCTGTAGATTGAAGAGGTTACATCCCTAAAAATTTTTGCCACAAAATTAAATCTAGATAAGATTTTACTTGAGGGAGTAAAATATGCATTTCACTGACATGGGAGTAAAATATCTTTTGGCAACCTTATTAGGGTTTCAGGCATGGTTCGGGGCCGGGTTCGACAATCAATTTTTGTCAAGGAGACAGGCTTGGGTTGAGCTTGCGCTAATTGATTAGTTACATGACTAGCTGTTGTTAGAGTGCATTATCTTTTTTCTTTTTTTTTTTGACCAATATTAATAAATTTATTGCTCTAAAAAATGATTACAACAGATTTACATCATTAGAAACCCATAGCAAAGACAAAGACAAAGACGCCTCCCTTTTTGGCTAAAGAGTCTGCCCAAGAGTTTGCTTCCTATAGACTTGTTCGAAAGAGACCGTGAGCCCTCTAGCCAAGTCAAGAATCTCACACCACGTAGGCTTTAAGGTCCAAGGCACATGTTGCTAATTTGTGCACCACTTATTTATGTTCATTGAATCACCCTCAACCACACAACAAGCACACACATTTTTGGACTTAAATAGCTGTAATTATTGTAAAAGTGTTGCTACTGGGGCATAGTTGGCCGTAGCATGACCCAAAGGTCTAGAAAAACCAAAGATAACTCTTCCAAAAGAGTCACTCACTATTCCCCCAATCATTGTTTCTCCCATATTACCAAATGAACTACAATAAAAGTTTAATTTAAAAGAACCCTATAATTGTGGTATCCATCTGCCCATAGGCCTACCCTTGACAACTCTAAGATGGATAAAATTGGGGAGATTTAATAATATATCTACTTGTGAGATGCCTTGACACTCCTTAGTAACACTTAGAGTGATTGATGTTATTGAGAACCATGTCAAATGGCAAAGCTTTCCTTTAAAAAATTCTCCTATTTTATTCCTTCCATACTTTCCATAAAACTGTCCCTCTAACAACTTTCCAAATTAGAGCACCGACATTTGCTAAACAAGGAAAGCTTCAGTGAGAGACAATGCCCAAAACACTTTGAGATAGAGCCGCACTTATCCCCAAACGATTCAGGAAAACATTCCAAATCTTGGTACTGAGAGATTAATGAGCAAATAAGTAGGCACAAGACTCCCCCATCCATCTTGTATAACAAGCAAACGTTGGGCAGAATCTTACCTTGCTTAATAAGATTGCCAATTATTAGCGCTTTCTCATGTACATCCAACCGAATAAAGACATGTATCTTGTGTGGAATAGGCCATTTTCAGATTTGAGCTACTTGGGGGCATCATCTTTTTTCTTGTCATTCTCTTATGGACACGGTTTCTACGAGTCCATGTAGAAATGAATCATCTCTTAAAAATCTATTTTTGAAATGGAATTTTTGAACTTAATTTTTAAACATGTAAAACATGGATATCATAAATGTGAATATATAAGCAAATTTTAAAAACTAAAAATAATAATTCTATTAATAAAACATTTGGACCGTTAGTTTCAATTGTTTTTAGATGGACCACCTATTTGCATCCATCTTTAAGATGGATGCTTTATACCCTGGAGATCGGAAATGTAGAAATGTGGTCCCCGACGCATGAAACAATTTTCTTTCTCTTATTCTTCGAGGTAATTTGGTCAACTAGTCCTATGTACATTTTGTTGAGTGAATGTTTAGTGTGCTTTCTCTCTCAACCTTCTCAAAATTTCGCATGTTATCCAGGTTGATAGCTTCTCAAGCTCCAAATTCGTAAGTCAGTTCCCCTTCTTCTTGCTTCCATTTGTGCGTAATCATCATCAACTCAGGTTTTAGTCCATCCATCTCTCTATCTCTAGTCTCCTCTTGCACTCTAATTTCTCTGTAATTTCTAATCTCTTTGTTGACACTTGAAAATCTGAGGCGAGATGACACTAGATCTGCTCCTAATTTGCATGAAATTAAATCAGTTACAATTCAGAAGCGGTATAGGTTAAGAAAAGAAAGAAACAACTTACTTGGCATAGGCCAAGACTATGGCCCCGCACCCGAAGTTGAGGCCTTGATCAGACAAAGATGTTGAGCGTTCGTTTTGCGATCTTCGATATTAACTTGAACAAGAGATTTTTTTGAACTTGGAAAGAAATAGGGGGCTAGAGAGACTTAGGGTTTATCTTGAACTTGAAGCTTGTTTTTCTTAAGACTTGAAGAATTTAAGCTTTGGTTCTCTAGAGTTTTAGTGGACTAGTAGGCTCTTGGAATTGTAGAGAACTGACATCCTAGGGGTAGGGTTTTTTAGGATTGAATGGGTCAGGAAGAAAGAGATTGAGGGTTTCATCATAACCCACCTTAGGGCTCTCGAATGAAGTATATTTACAGGCCAAATCTCTCACTTTCACAAGTTACATTACAGGCTGGTGGGCAAATCTTAATGTACATCTCTCGGGAAGTTTGTTTTTCCTTCTTGGGTGAGGTTTGTATGAGGTTGTCTACTTATACTGTAGAGTGTAGACGCAAGGTGCACCTCTAAAATTTATTAAGAGATGTGGTTTCGAAATCGAAAATCATAGATCTCTTTTTATCCTCAGTTATAAAATTTAAAATTTAAAAAATGCTATAGATCGAGCAGATCAAGAAACACTATAAAATCTTGAAAATAGACGGTTCAGATTCTTTTAATATGATGCACTATTTTTTGAACTTAGCATTCTTTTGTTCTTCATGTCCATTCATCTCAATGTCGAGAAGATCAATTGGAGGGTTCTCCTATGCTGGAACTCTCACCACTGTAGGATTTTTGAGATGTACGTTACTCCAAATGTAAAAGGTTGCAACCTTATATGAACTTTTTCCTTCCTTATAGGTGAGGTTTGTATACAGTTGCTTCCTTATACTATAGAAAAAGGCACACCTATATAATTTACTTAGAGATGTCGTTTCGGCATAAAAAACCTTATGATGACTTCAAAATCTCTTTCTTTCCACAAATATAAAATTTAAAATTTCAAAAATAGTATAGAACGAGCAAATCAAAAAACACTTGAAAATAGACGGTCCAAATAGCTTATTATAAGATGCACTAGTTTTTGGACTTGAAATTCTTTTGTTCTTTCTCAAGTTCAATATGATTAATTGGAGGGTTCTAGTACCATCGAACATCCCATCCAATTTAGATCCAATAAATCCCGAATTTTCCTCCCTTGCATCGAGAACCCGTCATTTTTGGTGTCATTTGGGGATTGTAGGGTATTGTCAAGATATTTCCTATGGTGTTTGACAATAGTTATAGTCTACCGAGTACTATTACAGGGGGTGTCTATAGTTGCATCTCTTTGGTTCTTATTTTGTAGTATGGGCTGAATAAGTGGGAAAGAAATCGACACCCTAAAAATTAGAGTTTAGAAAATGAAAAGAATTCACTTTAATGCCCAACTCTAAGGGATTACCAAGGATACCTCATACCTCTAAAATTTACTTAGAGATATTGTTCTGGTGTTGGAAATCTTATAGTGGCTTGAAAATCTATTTTCATCCATAGTTATAGAATTTAAAATTTAAAAAATGGTATAAATCAAGCTAATCAAGAAAAAATTAAAAATCTTGAAAATAGATGGTTCAAAAAAACTTGTTACAAGATGCACTATTTTTTGGACTTGAAATTCTTTCTTTTCTTCTTGTTCATATATATTGAGGTCGAGATGATTAATTGGAAAGTTCTTAAACACCATAACACTCTCTTATGTAGGATTTTTAAGGCGTACCTTACTTCAATAGTATAAGGTTACAACCTTATATACTTTTCCTTATATAAAAATACAATTTATGCATAATGAATATATCTCTTTTAAATTTAATGTACATATATAATATAAAACCATATTTTGTATATTTTCAAGCCAGACCAGTCCGAGCCTGGCCCGAATACCAGACCGGTCTGAGCCTGACCCGAATACCAGGCCATGGCCAACCTGGGGTACGCCTGCGAGCTTGTAGTTGAGGCCATAACCGGCCTTCCAAGTCACAAAGCTGAGCCTTATTTACATCCTAAAATTTTGGGACAAATACTTGTGGATTGGATTGGACATGTGTGGAAGTGTCCTCTTCAAGACGCCTTTTGCCGGGCCTCTTTGACTAAGCAAGGCAACCCGAGGGGTTAATGAGTCCTAGGACTCTTATGTACATGGTTTTTATGAGTCCTAGGACTCTTATGTACATTACGCATTGCCTCTTTATAATCCATCTTTTAGATGGATTTTGGATCTAATATTTTATCTATATGCAATCTCTAACATGAAGATCATGAATATGAAAAAAAAAAAAAAAATCTAAACAATTGATTTTTCCTTTATGGGGGCGAATACAACTCCGCATTCAGGTTTTGGATGGATGTGTGATACCTCAGGGGATGCGATATTACATTTGCATCTCTTGAAGCATAAACTACTTTTCCAAATGCATGTGCTCCAGGTTGTGGATGTAATATTTTGAATAAGGAAAAGTGCTATATGAGTCAGGGGGACCATCCAATGTCCATCTTAGGATAGATGGTGGATAAATTTTTGAAAAAAAAATACTTCTGAAATAAAAATTTAAAATAGTCAAGATCATCATGCCTAGATCATAAATTCCTAAATATTTAAAGGGGGTGGTTGGTATAATGTTGCAACCTTAAACAATCCAATTAAGGCACACTTCCAAATTTTATCATGTACTTTTGGTGTAAAACATTTTTAAGATTATCTAAAAATCTATTTTTATATCTAATTATAAAATTTTAAACTTTAAAAATGATTAAATCAAGTAGATCTATAAACATATGAAAATCTTAAGAATGGACGGTCTAGATAATGTGTTGCAATTTACACTATTTATGAGACTCGAAATCTTCTTCTTTTTCTTTAATCTTCATACATCCCAATGTTGAGATGATCAATTAGAGGGTTTTTCAATATTAAAACAACTTTTTTGGATAGATTTTTTTTATGCATATTTAATCCTACATTTTAAGGTTGTAACCTTGCATAAAATTTTTCCGTATTTAAATTCACAATCCATTGAGGGGACGCACATGTACTGTGAGGCGGGGGGCTCATAGAAACCCATTTTTTGGATAATGGGGTAATACGTGGAGGCCAAATGCTTTTCCTTTTTAACAAACTTTTGCTTTTACCGTCTCGGAGATAGCGACCGAGATTCCTCCCTCTCAAGGTTGAGTCACATGTGGGAGCAAAAAGACGTCACTTTTCCTTTCTTTTTCCCAGTAAACAAGCCGGAAAACTTGCCGGCTGTGTCTCATGTATAGAAATTTTGGACATGTTTTATTTCTTCCCTTTGTATTTTTCTTGTAAATTTTTTGAGAGACAAGACCCAGCTTGTAATTTAAATAGAAACGTATAAGATTGTTGTAAATTTATAAGGGAAATATATGGAGGAATTCAATTTTATTTTTAAATTAATTTAAATAGAAACGTATAAGATTGTTGTAAATTTATAAGGGAAATATATGGAGGAATTCAATTTTATTTTTAAATTAATTTAAATAGAAACGTATAAGATTGTTGTAAATTTATAAGGGAAATATATAGAGGAATTCAATTTAGTTTTGAAATTTAAAAATGGTTTAATATAGTAGTCAAGCTTACTTATAGGAAAAGTATAGAATGATAACATTTATCTTTGGTACAAGGTAGTCGCAATCAATCTTCACCATTAGATGTAAAATTAAATAGTTGTATTTAGTCCATTGACCAAGCTTAAACTTTAAAAGAAATTTTTTTGAACTTTGTGATACAACCATGCTATCGGATTTCACATCCGATGGTTGTAAATAATTATAACCTTCTTGTATCAAAAGTAAATAGTCTTATTATATACCATCCCTATTTATAAAGGATGCGATTTGTATAGATCCCATGCTTTATATAAACTTTTCCCATTCATAAAAAGCATAAACTGTAATTTAATTTTATAATTTTTGTTAAGCTCAAATTTGATAGTTACAAACTTTTTCACTATTGTACATTTTTGGAAATTATGTAAAATAGTTAAAATAATAAATAACCAAAATACCTCTACGATATTCAAGGGTATGTTCGTAATTTTTTTAACAAAGCAAATTCTAGATGTAGTTTTAGTCAACGATAGTGACAAGTATGCATATATTAAATTTGAACGTAAACTATGTATAGAAAAGATTAAATTTAAAATAATAACTTTAGAAAAGAATGTCTCCATAGAATATGAAATATATGAAACCATTTTCAAATATTTGAATTCCAAAACTTAAATAGAATGCATCTGTAAATTCTCCAAATTATAATTCATATGAAGAAAACGTATTTTCCCTTTCTTTCCTTTTTCTAAGCTTTCTGTCTTTTAAACTAGAAAGCTGCATTTTTGTATGGGAAAGTGTTATATCCATCCAAGGATGCATTCCTACCTTTCATCTTCCGATGCATAAACCATCCATCACAAAGATGGATGTAAATGGTAGTCCCTCCAAAAAAAAAAAAAGTTTAAAAACCATTGGTCTAAACACCTCCTTCAAAACCATTTATCTTTTTTTATTTTTTAAATTTATTTTTTAATATATAATAATCTCTATGTTAGATATTACTATATATTCTTTAAACAATAGGGTCAAAATCTGTTAAAAAAAACAAATAATTAAGAGGGGGCGCATATCTACATATGAGTCGTCGGACTTGTAGATACTTCAACTTTCTTTTTACAGTCGGTGGAGACACTTTTATATTCAAATTTGTCTTCATATTCTTTATGTATTTATCTAAACAATCAATGAATCCGAAGGGGTTGGGCTGGCAGTTGACCGTCATGATCAACATTTTTTAGCATATAGATTACCCTATCTCCACCGTTGGATAAAAAGGTTATTGTTAAAGCAAGAGCATGTATACTATGCTCCCTTGGGAGCATAGTTTATTTCTACTCCCTCAATTAAAGGACCTATTTGAGACGAATCTTTTCAATTGAAATTTTGAGAACCACTTAAAAATTAGTACATGATTATATTTAAAAAAAAATTTAAAATTTGAGTTTTTTAGCTATTAGATCTCACCATCCAAAAATTAAATGGACACTATTCAACCTGGATACATAATTTTTTTCAAGTACATCGAGGGGTATAATTAGGGTTTTTTTAATTGGGGTTAATCGATGGGTGAGGTGATAACATCTCCAAAATTTAGGATTCTAAAATTAGGCGTAGTTGGGATTTTTAACTGTGGGAGTAAATGGACCTTCAACTCCCACGGGAGTAGAATATCATTTACCTTTAAATTATGGAAATAGCAAAATGTAATTTTTTTCTTTTACCCCACGTCTTTCAAATCATTCCAAGATTGGAATCACAAGCCAAATCTTCCTTTGGTCCCACAAACACACCGAAAGGACGTATCCAAATCTCTTCCTCACCCCAACAAGAAAGTCTCACGCTAAGCAAACACATATATACCTTGTTCTGATCCAAATCAGCGGCCTATTTTTTTAGCTTAAATTATATTAAATTTTTAATTTTCTTTTTTAAAATTTTTCTCTATTGACATCAGTCATTTTTAAATCGAACCATTGATTTCTCTCCTTAATTAGTGAACAATGTATCCCTGCAATGCAATTATAACAAGACAAATAAAACTCACATTAAGTTTGCCTTTGGTTTGGTGGAAGCCAACCTCCAAAACGAACTTCTCTCACCAAATTGTAAAGGAAACGGTTCCGATGTGGCCAGCCCGCATATCGTAGAAATGCGGGATTGGCAATAAATATATATTTTTAATATAATTTGATTCTAATTTTTAAAAAATATATAATCTTTAACATGGAGAAAATAAAAACAGAAATAATAATTATATTAAAAAAAAGACAAGCTTTCTATGCTTTTCCTATATCATAAAAGTTCTATCATCCCCTTTATCCAACTGTCCAATCTGAACGGTGAGTTAAGATTGCCCCAATCATAATGTCACGCCTCTACATTATTTTATTTTTAATTTTTTTCTATAAACTATTTTGACACCAAAATTTGGATGTACATTCCCTCTATTAAACTCGTACTAGCTAAAAATATTTTAAATAAAATAAAATAACCAAAATACCCCTGAAATTTTTAAGGGTTGGTCATTATATTTTATTGAAAAATTATTTTTAATATTTTTTATAGGTGCACCCCAATGAGAAGATGACACATACCAAGTTTAATATTCATACAATATGTATAAAAAAAATTTTAAAAAAAAAACCTTGAGATGTCGGATTTAAGATTAAATGATGAGTGACTCTCTTGATCAAAATTGGACGGCTGGATGGTAGGGAAAGGATAGAACTTCTATACTATAGGGGAAGCATAGAAACATTTCCGTTAAAAAAATATTTAGACCGATAGTTACACTATGTTTTTAGATGGGGGAAAGCTTTCTATGTTCTCCTTACGACATAGCAGTTCTATCCTCCTCCTACCATCCAGCCGTCCATTTATTATCAAGAGAGCCACTCATCGTTTGATCTTAGATTTGACGTCTCAAAGTATTTTATTTTTAGTTTTTTTAATACAAATTTTTTGAATATGAAATTTCGTACGTGACATCTTCTAATTGGGGCACAACTATAAAAAACAGTAACAATAATTTTTCGATAAAAAATAATGACCAAAATACCTCTTGAAACGTTCAGCGGTATTTTGATCATTTTATTTTATTGAAAATAATTTTTTTTATATTTTCCGTTAGTGCGAGTTTAATAGAAGAATGGACGTCCAAAATTTGGTGTCAAAATAGTTTTAAAAAAAAATAGTGTAGAGATATGACATTGTGATTGAGACAATCTTAGCCCTCCATTTGAATTAAAAAGACGATAGAAGTTGTATGTTGTGAGGGGAGCACAAAAAGCTTTCTGTTTAGATGGACGGCCTATAGATGCTTTATAACTGGACTGTATTTCTAGATGGACCGCCTATAGATGCTTTATAACTGGACTGCATAATGTAGAAATGCGGTCCAGCCCGCATGAAACATGGGAACATGCCGATGGCCCTCTCGTCCCCAATTTTTTTTTTATCTCACGGCAGGGTTTGCGTGGCAATGGCTAAAACTTACACGACTTTCATATTCCACGAAAGCAACTGCGTGCAGCGAGGTCCAAGACCCAAATAAAAAATCTCTTTGTCTCTCTCATATTGTGTGGGACCACTGATTTGTCATTTCAAGGGCTGGATAAGCCATCCCACGGCCCCCCCTCTCTTTCGACCATTTACCCTGTAACGCATGGCCGCCTCTCTCGCTTTCTCTCTAATTAAACGTTCAACGCAAGCGGTTACTATCTCTATCTCTATCTCTATCTCTCGTTAAACGCTCAACGCAAGCCGTTTAAAAAACGCACCCAACCGCTACTAAACTCCGTCTCTTCATTCGAGGCCACGCCGCTCTCTCTCTCTCTCTACTAAATCAACAAATATTCACTCAACTCTCCCTCTCTCTAAACCAGTAAATAGTAAATATTCTCTTGAATGATCCCTCCCTCCCTCCCTCCCCGTTCCCTCGAAACTCCAATTATTAATCCAAGACCTCTCGTTGCGGACCCCAACTTCTTTATAACGTCAATAATTCATTCCCGAACCCCCCATCTCTCTCTCTCTCTCTCTCTCTCTGTAATGGAGTTTGTCACAGATGAGATCGATCTTCAGGACTGGGAAATCCTCAGTGAAGAGGATGGCTCCTTCCAATCCAAGGATCTCTCTCAACAGCTCTCCTTCTCTCATGGAGGCCGTCTCGATGTCAATTACTTTGTCTGCCCCATTCACTCTCCTCGACTCCGCCAAATTAGAGAAGAAAAACCACCACCTCTATATTTAGCCGAGAAGGAAAACCGGATTGTCGGTTCTGTAGTGGAGAAAGACCCGCCACTGGATTTGGCAGAACCCACACCACAGACGGTCCCAGTAACGGAGGTCAAACTGTGCACCGGTCCCCCTGTATTTTCTCTTGAAAATCTTGACCGGGAGGGATCAGACCTAATTTCTCAGGTGTTCCTCAAGAAAATGGAGGAACCCAAATTTGTCGACACAACCAGCATGGACGGGCACCGCTCGATCGACCCGATTGCAGAGGAAAATCAACGGAAAGCGGATGGTTTAGTAGAGAGGGAGAGGAAGAGAATTGGACGGGAAGCCAGCGACCCAATTGGAGAAGAGAAGGGGGATTTGGGGAGAGAAAGGAAGACAATTGGATGGGATGGATGTGTTAATATTTGGAGGTGGAGAATTACAGGGATTGGTACTCTGTGTTCTTTGGGCATGGCCGCTGCTACAATTTCTATCATCATTTTCGGGAGACAGAAGCATAAGCAACATCATCAAAATCATAAGCTCAGGTTTCATATTTACGCAGAGGATAAGGTATGATTCATGGAAATAATTTTTCTCTTTTTTTCTTACGATTACAATCCTAGAGTTCCTCACGAGCCCAATCTATGTAAAAACTAAAAAGTCGATGAAGTTGTCCTTTGAAATGCATGCTTCTCTGTTTATTGGCTTCTTTTGTATTAGAGTCTTGGTTCGATTTAGTGTTCAGACAATCAAAAAGTACTCCGGCTCTGCCAGAGACGATTTACTCGGACAAGTCCAAGCAACTCATAAGCTTTTTTTCTTTTTTTTTTTTGTCTCAGGGTTTCAAGCGTATGGTTGAGCAGGCCACCAGGTTAAATGATGCGATCTCTGCTGTTAGAGGGGCTCCTTTAAACAGAGCTCAGATCACTTTCGGTGGTTGTTATGATGGAATTTGAGTCCGATCCGGATTCTAGAGAGAGACACAGTTAGTGGGATGCCATCATTGTGTGAGAGATGAGAGTTACTTCTACTTTTAGAGAGAGAGAGAGAGAGAGATTACTACCCAGTGATTCAATTTAGTGAGAGAAGAATTTAGCAGTGTGTAAATGTGCAGAGAGAAATTACTCGTATCGTGTAAAGAGATGTAATGTGTGCTATCTAGATTCTAGAGAGAGAGAGAGAGAGAGCTCAGTATGTGTGACTTTTCTGTTTCTGGTTGTTTGATGATCATGTAGACTAATATAAATGTGTGTATAGCTGATTATGTACAGACACCCATATTTTATATGGTCTAAACTCTAAAGTTTGAACCTTCTTCTCTCTGATGTGGACTTGTAGTTGAAGATGACCCGAGCCAACTGGAACAAAATTGGATTTGTTTTAAATTTTTAATAGTCGTGCTTTGAACCTATCAAACTCCTTGTTAAGCATGAAAGGTACATCAAGAGAAGGGTGTGGTTTCTTCTGTAAGGTTGCAACCTTCAAACAATCCAACTAAGTTGTACCTCTAAATTTTATCGTAACATATAATCTTGGTGTCAATTTTTTAAGATTATCAAAAAAACTATTTTTTTCTCTAACTAATATATTTTAAATATAATAAATAGTTAAAATCAAGTTAATCTAAAACATATGAAAATCTTGAGAATGGACGGTCTAGATAATGTGTTACAAGATGCATTATTTTTAGGACTCTAAATTTTTTTTTTTTTTTTTTTTCATGTTCATACATCTCGATAAGGAGTTGATCTATTAGAGGGTTTTACAACATTAAATCAATTTTTACCTATGGATTTTTTAGGTGTATATTTAATTATATATTTTAAAGTGCACCTTCAAATCTATACAAACCTCACTGCAATTGATCAATTACGATTATTGACAATACGAAGTCAAGATGATCATCTTGACTTCGATTATTGACTTCAAATGCATATTGACAATACGATTATTATAATGTGTTCTTTTCTAATTTGAAGTATCAAGCATTGTATCTTGCTTTTGTTGGGGTGAATTGGATTCCATGTAAAGCTGAAAAAAAAATTCATGGGTAATTTATTTTTAATTGGCAGAACCGGAAATCAGCTGGGTGGGCTAGGCCAGCTCTTAATCCGGTTTGGGTTTGACAGGGTAAGGTGGATTCAACCTGCACCATCTTATTTCACTTGGATGCAGTGAGGTTTGTATAAGATGTCAAGATGATCAATTGGAGAATTTCCTAGTGAGGTTTGTATAGATTTTATCCAGTTTAAAAATATTTAATTATATATTTTAAACAATTACGGTAAAGTGCACCTTCAAATCTAATTAAAAGATGTATTTTAAGTGTTGAAACTCTCATTATGGTTTAAGAGTCTATTTTTTCACATCTATCGTGAAATTGAAAGTTCCAAAAATAGTGTAGATCTAATAGATCTAACAGATCTATGTACACTAGATAATGTATTACAAGATGTAGTATTTTTAGGACTTAAAATCTATTTTTCTTTTTATATCCATATATATCGAAGTCAAGATGATCAATTGGAGAATTTCCTAGTGACAAAACAACTTTCTTCGATGGATTTTTAAATTGCACTTTACTTTTAAAGTATAAGGTTGACCTCTTATATAAACTTTTTCCTCACAAAAATATCTTTAAAAAATACTTAAATGTCCATGATGTTTGGGAATTCTAAATAAGCATGGTCATTTCGATATTTTAACCAATCTAGAAAAAGTAAGGGCATTCTTATTATTTGATTGAGGCCTCTTTGATGGATCAAATTATTGAAATACCCCTACTTATTTAGTGTTCCTAACCTTGAATAGGGGCAACTTAAAAATTTTAAAGATATTTTTTGATGAGGTATTTAAATAAATTAAAAACTAAAAAAAGAAGCTCTTTAATGTTAACTAGAATTCCCTTAATAATTTTATAAGGGTTTCAACCCTTTAAATGATATTTTCCCTCAAAATAAATAACAAAGTAAAAGGAGCTTGACTCAGCCTAGTATCACTAGGTCCAATAAGTTTGGTAGCATTTTTTTTTATGTGTAAAAACATTAAAGGGTCAAACCACCTTGCAAAATTACCTTTTAACATCAGTAGTGCTGCTCTTTAAATTTCACTTCACTTAGGTATCTCTTTTTAAGATGAGGTAAAAACGACAAAAACTACCATGAACCATAAACAAGTAAGACATTTGGGTAATTTACACCCACTTAAGTGTCCTAAACAGTTCTCATAATGCCACTCGTTAGTTAATGTAGATATTTAAATAAGCGAAAAAATAAAAAATTAAGTGGCCAAAGCAAAATATGGAAAATATTGTTAATTGCTCAAGATTAGTGACATAGAGCTACTAAATGACAAAAAAAAAAAACCATTTTTATATAGAGACGAGGCTTTAAACAATCAAATTTGAGCCTACCTCAAAAATTTTACTAGAAGAGGTTGTTTTGATGCTTAAATATCTTCAAATTGATTGTCTGGACATCAAGATGCATGGACATAAGAAAAAAATGGATTTTAAGTTTTGAAAATAATGTATTTTGTAACGTATTTTTGGAGCATCAATTTTCAAGATTTTCATAGATCTGTCGATCTACAATATTTTTGAAGCTTTAAATGTTAGGAATACATATGAAAATATATTTTAAAGCTATCATAAAGATGTTCAGTAGTGAAACCACATTTCTCTACACTATTTCAAGGTAGGCTCTAGGCTCTATACAAACCGCATCCAAAAAAATACTCTTAATTGTTTGCAGTTAGCAACATCGAACTATTTTTTGGCTTGTAAAACTTTTGTAGAGGTATTAAAGTAAATTAAAAACTAAAAACGGAAGCCCTTTAATCTTAATTGGGATCCCCTCAATAATTTTGTAGAGGGTTTCAACCCTTCAAATCATGTTTTCCCTCAAAATAAATAACAAAGTAAAAGAAGCTCGACGCTACTCGGTGTCAATGGGTCAAGTAAGTTTGGTTGCATTTTTTCTCGGTGTCACTGGGTCAAGTAAGTTTGGTTGCATTTTTTTTCAGGTCAGATATCAAAGGATCAAACCACCTTGCAATATTATGTGCTTTAAATTTCATTTCACTTAGGTATCTTTTTTAAGACAGAGGTAAAAATGACTAAAATCAATGTTTTGAAATGCCACCGCATTATGTGCTAGGCGTTGCCCACATATGTGGTTTGGAGAGATGCACCCGCATCCCTTCACATCAGAGCCGCATCCCGCATCTCACCACATCAGGCCGTATAATATGTTTGCCATTCTTTTCAAAACTATACCCCTAGAGCAGAGGTAATAAGGCCCTTTTGACCTTCGAAATGGGGGGAAAAGGGTTTGGGGGGTATTAAACCCCCAAACAATATTTTTCGGCTACATTTGTGTATTTTATTGGATTGATTGAAAAAATTGGGCGGAAATTTTATTTGTTGAAGTTCTTCGTTTTGTGTATTTGTTGATGTTTGGTTGTTGATTTGTATTTTTTGGGTGTTGATTTGAGGACGTTAAGGCTAACTTTTGACAACAAATTGAGAGTTTCAAGAGCCGTGAAGGTGATGATTTTATTGACTCTTCTTGAATTTGACTTTAAAACTCTTTAATCTTCATGAACTTTGAGTTTGTAGTATTTTATAACTTTAAAATTTATGGCTTGGCCGCATCACTCATTTTAAAACACCGACTAAAACTACCCATGAACCATGAATAAGTTAGACATTTTGGTAATTTGCATCCAGTTAAATGTCCTAAGCAGTTCTCATAATGCCACTCGTTAGTTAATGTAAACCTTTAAATAAGCAAGAAAAAAAAAGAAAATTTAGTGGCCAAAGCACAATAAGGAATAGATTGTTAGTTGTTCCAAATTAGTGACATAGAACTACTAAATGACAAAAAAATACCTTTAATTATTGAGAGTTAACAACATTGAACTTCTTTTTTGCCACCACGCATTCTTAGAGAGAGGTATAAGATTGTGCAAACCATGTTAATCTAAAGTGAACATCCATCGCTAAGATCAACCATCTTAATATAAAGTGAATATTATCCACTTTTAATCTATCTGGACTTTTCACCAGATAATAAGAAATTTAAATAATAGAAAAACATGGTCAAATATACCTAGGTCTCATAGAAGGTCATAAAAGGTTTTCTAAAAAAATATTTTCAACAAATAATAAATTTCATTAAAATAACACTCCCAAGGTTCCTAAAATAATGGAAAACATGAGGCGTCACCCTATGTGGGGCATGTGGCCAATGTGGGCCCAGATCCCACACCAAATGGACTCCACATGTGTAGGGGCTAGGCCGTTGGCCCCCCCTCCCCCCTCCCGTCTATCCCACCCAATTAAAATACAATTTTGAAAATACCTCTTTGTTTAAAATTATTGAAGTACCTTTCAAGACTTCTTATGCCATTTAAAATATTTTAAAATTTTTAAAATATCCAAAATCACATAAATACAAATTTATTTAAAAACAAAACTTTTTGAGTTCTACAAAAAACTAGAACACACAAAAATACTACTTAAACATAGATTGGTACCAAAAAATTTAAAAACAAGTGGCTATCAAAGTATTTCACCTATGTCAGGCTCCATAATTCACTAGTCTTATTAAACTAGCTCAACGAGATTTGTGACCAACAATCAAATACATGAGTTCATGATTGACTCGTCAAATGCTGCCAATAAGTAATAGTACTATAATCTTAGTATGTGTATTACATGTTTCACCCCTTAAGAGCAAGTGAAAATGCATATATTATTATATTGTAATGGGGCTTTATCTATGCAAATGTATATGTATTCTTTTATATAGGATTGCTTCTCCAAAATGTGACTGTCACATTTCATGACGCATGGAAGTGTTGTTAAGGATTTTGCCCTCACTCTTACAAGCATAAATCTGGACATAAGAGCCCACAAAACTCCCCTGACCTACAAACAACATCCCTGGGCGTCTATCATACCTGAATAAGGAATGGCCATTTATAAACCCTCAATGATAGTGCCGCATGCCTAGGGGTAAGGGTTTTAAACATGACCTGGGCTATAGGCTACCCAACCTTAGGGCAATCAACCACAACAAACTCCAATTGAAGAGTATAATCCACTATAATTTATTACATTTACATGCTTTCACGGGCTTTAAAGGCCACACAATCCGACAAATAATTATTAAAATGCCTAAAGGATATCCTGGAACTACTACTCGTTTTTAGGTAGATCAATAGTGATTTGGATTTATAGAAAAAAAATTAAAATTAAAATACGAAATATGGTCTTGTTTGTTAGATTGTCCCAGATTGAATATGAGTCGTTGGGCTTATATATAATAAGTCATGTACCTTTATTACAAGGAGGTCACAATTACTTATAAGTTCTAATCCTTAGATGTTAAATTGGATGGATTGGGGTGTGTTACAAAGTTCTAGATTTTTTTTTTGAATTTTTAAGTCTAGTCAATGACACATTCACAACTACCCGATTTGAAATTCGACGGACAAGGGTGATTGAGACATCCTTCTACTAAAAGTAAATAATATGGGATTGTACACTATGAGACTATTTATCTTTATTACAAAGAAATGATAATTACTCCTAACTATTAGATATCAAATCGGATGGCTTAGAGTGTGTTACGAAGTTCAAGAAATTCTTTTTATTACAAAAAAATAAATAGTCACTTTGTATATTTGGGTACTTCCAACGGTTTGTTGTTTAATTTATGGATTAATGAAATACTTATGGTTTGATACATAAGAAATAGTCCTCTCCATTTTTTCCATACTTTTTTTTATAGGTAGATCAATAGTGAATAGTTAGTAGTTTTAGAAATAGTTAGTAGTTTTGGAATAGTCAATGAAAACTTACATCGGTAGCTCATGATGGGGTGGGTCATCAACCTCATTTTCTAGATATATGATGGGTGGGACTTTTAGTCTGTCCAGGCGATGAAAAAGGGTTGCAGTAGCCTCCAAGACATTGCGAATGGGTGTTAGTTGCAAGCCACAATGCAATGAGGAAAAAGGGCTGCAAATGTGATAAGAAGGTTGGCATGTGTTGAGAGGTCATGCTGCCCTGCGACTCTGAGAGAGAGTTGATTCCAACAACTATAAAAATTAGAGGCAAAAACAAAGATGCCACCTGCTACACATGGTAATGCCGTCCGGGAGTTCTGGACCAGCTATCCCGTCTATATGAGTTCTGGCTAGCCCGAGCTAAGCCTATGATCCTAAAGGCTTAGCTTGAACCCAACCCGCTCCAAAGGGCTTAGGCCTAGGCTATACACTTGGCTAGGCAGGCCACTTGGGCCATATTGATGGTTTGGCCAGTGCAGGGCCATGGCTTTTGGCCTAGGCCAGGCCTGGCCCAATCAAGGACCAGGCCTTGGGCCAAACTTAGTGCCCTGGAATAAGGACTAAGACTTTTAAAAGAAATATAAAACCAAAAGGATTAAGACTTTAGAATATATCTCTTGGTTCTTGAGATATATGTAACATCGATAGGAAGTTTTTTATTTGATGTGGGTTTCTAACTTTATGTATATATGGGATGCAAGTGCATAGAATTTGTCTGCTTTATTTGAGTTACTATATGGGAATGTTGGTTTCCTCTAGAGAGATGGGAAAGTTGGTTTTCTCTAAAGAGAGGGACAATGGCCTCCTGTGCATAAGAGGAAATGCTTCCCTTTAGAGAGAAGATAACTTTCTTTGGAGAGAAACTTCGCAGTGTGTCTCATGTAGATTGAGAGGCTGGTTTCTTATAGAGAAACGGTTCACATGAAGATTTTTGGTTCTCCTCTTGGAAAATGGTTTAGCAGTGAAAAGGAAATGTAGATTAAGCGCCTAGTTTCTTATAGGGAAGCGGTTCCTATGTAGATTTTGGGTGGTTTCCCAATGAAAATTTTGGGTGGTTTCCCTTTTTAGTGAGAGAAAGTCTCGGTTGCTCTCAAGGTTTTCCTCTTGAAAAATGGTTTAGATGTGGAATGGGGAAATTGTTTCTCCCTGGACAGTGGTTTAGCCATGGAATCAAGATGAGAGGTCGACAATGGCGTTGATCGATAGACTGGCTCTAAAAGGGTTTATTCGACTAAATTTTGTCGAGGGTTAGAGAGGTAGCTCTCTCTTTCAAAATTTGTAATGTAAATTTCATTACTATAGTAGATTTTAGTTTGTCGTGCTCGTGGATGTAGTCCTCTTGAATGAATCACGTAAATCTGTGTTCTTGTCGGGTGTATTTTTTATACTTTATTTCTCGTATTATCGCTCGTACTCTCACCTATTTTGTTTCTAGTTGGATAAGTACATGATCTAGGCGGGATCCAACTTTTGGGATTCATGTTTTTGAATATAAGAGGGTTCGTAAATCCTAACATGTGGCATATCTAATAAAATTGACGATTTAGATCACAAAAGCGAGTGAAATTACAAAGAACGCAATCCCATTCTTAACACATAGTAACAAATGCCTCACTAAAATTACAACGAATTAATATATATTTAGTTTGAAATTGCAGAAAAAGCAATCTCATTCTCAACTAACATAAAAAATCCCCAAGTGAAATTGTAAATATTAATTTGTAATTAATCTGAAATTACAGGAAAAGGAGTTAAATCAGAAACATACACTAACGAATCCCCCACTAGAAAGACAGAAATTGATCATAGCCATTTAAAATAAATAAGAAATCCTTAAATGGGATCCCTAAGATCGCTATCAAATATTAAAAGAGAAATCATGCCAAACTTCCCAATAAAACTACAGATAGTAACCCACATTTAATCTGAAATTAAAGAGAAACCACAATGCTTGGGAAATTACTAGAGAAATTGAGAATCGCACTTGAAAATGACCAACAAAAAGGGGGAGATCCAAACTAAAAAAATGAGAGCTTCACAAATACTAGGGCTTCAAAGAAAATTTATTAATGACTAGGATTCATAGAGGTTGTTTCAAAGAGACTAGGGCTTCAATGTTCAAGGAGACAAGGGCCTCTCTTTGGGTAGAGAGCGATAGAAGAGAGAGAGAGAGAAAAGAGACATGAGAGAGCTTGAGAGGTTAGAGAAGGGCAAAATTCGAGGAGAATGTGAAGAGAGAGAAATGGTGAGGAGAGAGAGAAGAAAATGTCACCCCAACATTTATTGAAGATTGCAGTTCTAACGTCGGAAAACTTCAAATCGAACATCTTGGCCTTGACTATTATAATGGGAAAAAAAAAAAAAGATTACTATCCTCAAATAGTGTATATTGTAATACATTATCTAGACCAGCTATTGTGCTTTAAAAATAGGTGGATCTACAAGATTGTACTTTTTTTTTAGCTTCAAATTTTATAGTCGGTGTTGGAAATTGATTTTAGAGTTATCATGAGGATTTCTTATGCCTGCGGTCTCTCGACGAGGATTCAAGGTGTGGCTTTACTTTGTTTTCATGAAGCCTAGACCTAACAAAACTATATCTTTTTTATAAAGTATACATCTTTGTTAGATATATACACATATTAAGATAAAGGAAAGTATATAATAAGACCATTTACCTTTGCTATAAGGTGGTCACAATAAATCTTGACACTGGACGTGAAATTGGGTGGCTGCATTTATTTCATTATCCAAATTCAAAGTTCAAATGAATTTTCTCGAACTTTGTGACACACCCAAGCTATCAAATTTCACATGAATGTTTATAAGTAATTATGACATTCTTATTCCAAAGGTAAATAGTCTCATTGTATATAATCCCGTACGATAAATATAATTTGAGAAAAGATAAAATAAGAATATGATAATCGTAGTAGTCATGAGACCCTATGTCCATAGCCGTGACATTCATTCAGTTTTGGTGAGACTATATCTATATCAGCCCTATCCACTGTTCCCTAAATCTAGTGATGGACAAGCCTCTGTTACAGTCGGTTTTTTAAAATGGGGAATGGAGCAGCCAATTCCCTTAAATTGAATTTAAATTGGAAAAGTATATAAAGAGCTCATGTACTTTTGATATAATGAGGTCACAATTATTTTTTTTTGTCGAATTTCAAATAAGGTGGTTGTAATAATGTCATTCATTAGGTTGAAAGTTCAAAAATAAAATTTTCAAACTTGGTGGCATATCTTAAACATGTCAATTTGACATCTAATGTCTAGGATTAATTGTGACCTCTTGTAACTAAGATAAATAGTCTCATACCATGCAATACCATTAAAATTTGGGTGCAGGTTCGCACATCTCGCATTCTTTTCTCCTCTCTTTTTCATTTTCATTGATCTTCTGATTCCCCTGCCCTTCTCTCTCTTCATCTCTTTGTTCTCCATCCACTCCTAACCCTATCTTCCCCTCTCTCATCCATATTTCTCCATCTTGAATCCACACACCGCCAGGAGAGTAGGAAAATTAACTTTGAAGTTTGAATTGTGAATAGGGTTTCGATGATAACAGGATCTTTGTATTAAGAGAGATTTTCTTTCATTTTGAGCACTTTTTAACATAAGAAAGAGTTGGAAAGAGTGGGTTTCTTTAACTCGAGACTCTTCTCAAGCGCCTTGGAGCAATTTGGTTTAAACAACATTTTTCTTTGAGAGTTTGTTTTCACTTCCAAATTTTATTTGAAAGTTCAGGTTCCATGCCTTAAAAAAGCAATATTCAATATTCTAAAACTCGGCCAAATTCTCTCGGGCTCAATAGAAGTACCAGTCAAACTTTATGAATTTTTATGTTTTACCTATGACTAGGCCGAGTCTTTGAGAGATTGGCCAAGTCTGTAGAGATGACTCGGACTAGGGCCTTTCCAAATCCCTAGTCCTAGCCTTATTTTTTAACCTCACCTTGAAGAGATGGCTGGGGCCTCAATTGCATCCAACGGTTGTTGATTCCAAGGCCTCGGCAGTGTAGGGATTGAAGGGCAGGGATTCGTTCTCCATTGTCCCCTCTCTGCCACATGATTGGATTACTTTCATCTCTATCAAGTGCACCCGAAAGACGAAATTTGTAAAGCATAATACGGCAATTCTTGAAAAAATAAGCTTTGTTACATTCAGCCAATCTTCATTCTCATGTATTAGTCCAATATTTGTGTTTGGAGGATTTTATTTTGTTTTTTAGGTAGTTCAGTTTTTAAGAATTAAACTTGAGATGCAGCACTGCTAAGTGTTAGCTGTTAACCATTCAAGCACATACCCAATTCCAGTCTCCGGAGGATTTTTAATATGAAGATCAGATAATCGTCGTAACATTAGCAACTATATAGATTTGGAAAAAGTTTATACAAGGTTGCAACCTTAAAATGTAAAATTAACGTGCACCTCAAACAGCCCATCATAAAAAGTTGTATTGATGGTGGAAAACTATCTAATTGATCATCTCGACCTCGAGATGTATGAATATGAAAAGATAAAACGATTTTGAGTCCTAAAAATAGTGTATATTGCAACGCATTATCTGAACCGTTTACATTCAAGATTTTCAAATATTTATATCAATGTTAAAAAAATTGAGTCGACCAAGATACCTTGGACCTGGCCGAGACGAGTTAATCAACCAAGACGAGTTAATCAGCCGAGACGAGTTAATCAGGTGAGTCCATCTCTTTTTTCTTTTTTTTCTAAAAAAAATGAAAAAAATAATAGTTATATATGTACAAGTGCCTTTTTTTTTACAAACACAATAAGCAATGTCTTGCTGGTTGTCACGCCTTGTATTAAAATACCCCGTCATAAGAGGTCTCTATACAAGTTTGCAGTAATATTACACTTAAAGCTTAAAAATATTGTGTACAACTAACAAGCTTAAAAATGTTGTGTACAACTAACTCGGCCAAAACTCGTCTCGCCCATGGGCTGAGGTCGAGTTACTCGGTCGAATTTTAAAATGCTGATTTATATAATTATATATCTACTTGATATATAATTAAAGATAAAAATAGATTCTCAAACCATCTTGAGAATTTTATACTAAAATTTATATTTATAATAAAATTTGGAAGTGCGCCTTAAGGTTGCAAACCACACCCTTTAAATTTTAATAATAGGAAATGACTTTTGTTGAATGGATAATTTAATAATTAAAATAACTTAAAATGTATCACTAACCATACTTCTTACTATTTTTTAATCTGGCAGCTCGGGCTCCCCATTTTTATTAAGGCGCTATCCGTTATTGGATCAAATGTACGGTTGCCAGAGGAAACGGAATAGATGTGTAATATACGCCTGCGAGAGCACGCTAAGCCGAGTGCCACGCGCTTCCCTACTTTTGTCTCCCTTCTCCAGTTTTCTTCACTTGGTCTGTCCCTCCTCCATCCTCCTCCATGTCTTATCTATGTTCCCTCTTTAACAATGTAGAGAGAGAGAGATTGTAGAGAGAGAGAAACAGAGAGAATGTAGAGAGAGAGATTACTGTGAAAGCACACGAATTCAAACATGGTCACTTCTCCCCCCACACAACCTCATATCTCTTCTCACTCTCTATCTTCCCCACTTCCCCTTCATTCCCTGCATATTCTCTCTCATCACTCTCTCTCTTCCACATCTCTTTCTCAAACCCCACCCTCACCCAACAAGCTTCCACTCCAATCTCATACCCAACAATCACACCCAAATAAACGCATTCCAATTCAGCAAATCAAGGCCCATCATATCCATGCTCATCTCCTCAAAACTGGCCAAATTTTCAGTCCCTACAATGGCAACTCTCTCATACATGAATACATGCAATCGGGCCTCACATTGCAGGCACGTCGGGTGTTCGATGAAATGCCCCAAAGGAATATAGTTTCTTGGACCTCTGCAATTTCAGGCTATACCCGTAATGGCAAGCCTGATCAAGCCTTGGCTCTCTTCTTCCTCATGCTGAATTCTGGTTTTTATCCGAATGAATTCGGTTTTGGAAGCCTCCTCAGAGCTTGTGTAGAGGCTCGCCAGTTTAAAACTGGGCACCAATTGCACGGGCTCATCGAAAAATCAGGATTGGGTTTGAATGTTTTTGTGGGTAGTGCTCTAATTGTTTTGTACTCTCGATCCATGTACTTAGCCAAGGCGTGTCGTGTGCTCAATAGAATGGAGGCTGGAGATACGTTTGCTTGGACCTCCATGATTGTGGGGTACTCGAATGGTGGGTTCTCTTTGGAGGCCCTCGAGCTCTTCTCTCAAATGATCGAATCAGAGGTTAGGCCATCAGAGTTCACTTTCACTAGTGTTCTTAAGGCCTGTGCATCCATGGAGGCTGTGAAACTGGGTTCCCAAGCCCATGGTTACGCTATAAAATTGGGTTTCGAAGATAATTATGCAGTAAGAGTCTCTCTCGCTGATCTATATGCAAAGTGTGGCGACATGTTAAAAGCTCTTATTCTCTATGATCGGGCCCCTCATGTAGATGTAGTTTTATGTACAGTGATTATAGGTGGGTATGCTCAAATTGGGGATTCTGATAAATCCATGGAGATCTTTGTTGAGATGCTGAATTTGGGGTTGCTTCCTAATGCTTTTACTTTGGCAAGCATGATCGTGGCATGCTCCAATAGCCATAGAGCTCATGGTCCTGCAATTCATGGCCATGCCATCAAATCCAATTGTGATTCAATACTTCATGTTGAGGGGGCTCTTGTGCACATGTATGCCAAGATGGGCAAGATGGAAGATGCATGTAGAGTCTTCAAAAACATGATGCATAAAGATGATGTATCGTGTTCATCAATTCTAACTGGATTTTCCCGTAATGGATATGATGCAGACGCCATTGAATTTTATTGCAAGCTCCACAGGTCTGGTGTGAAACCTGATGCTTTCTCTTTAGCAAGTGTTATAAGCTCATGTGCCAAGCTCTCTGACCATGTTTATGGACGGCAACACCATGCCCAAGTCATGAAACATGGTCATGTGTCAGATACGTTTGTGGCTGGCACTCTTGTGGACATGTACGCAAAGAGTGGATTCATAGAGGAAGCTCGTCAGATTTTCGATGACGTTCCAGTGAGAGATCGAGTATTGTGGAGTGCTATGGTTGATGGGTATGCAGAACATGGAATGGGAAAGAAGGCTTTAAGAGTGTTTGATGACATGATAGAAGGTGGCGTTCGCCCAAATGAGGTAACATTTGTTAGTGTACTATACGCATGCAGTCATGCTGGTCTAGTGACAGAAGGCATTCGATACTTCGACACCATGTTCTCTGATCATGGAATTGAGCCTGTTATGCACCATTATGCATGCGTTGTTGACCTCTTAGGCCGAGCAGGTAGGTTGGATGACGCTTTGGACTTCATAACCAGAATGCCTATGCAACCAAATGCATTGGTTTGGAGGGCTTTGCTTGGTTCTTGCAGGATTCACAATAATCTCGAAATGGGTTTATTTGCTGCCGAAAATGTCCTCAAATTGGAACCAGAAGACGATGCCACCTATGTACTTCTCTCCAACATGTACGCCATTTCAGGTAGATGGGATAAGGTGACTACAGTAAGAGAAAAGATGAGAGACAGTGGCATAAAGAAAATGCCTGGACTTAGTTGGATCGAGATTGGGAGGGTTACGCATGTGTTTGGGTCTCGAGATGAATCACACCCACAAAAGAAGCCGATTTACGAAAAACTTGATGAACTGATTGATTCGATAAAAGTAGCAGGGTATGTTCCACAAACAAGTCATGCCCTTCATAATGTGGATGATGAAGAGAGGGAAGGATTCCTTTGCCACCATAGCGAGAGAATTGCTGTGGCTTTCGGCCTTCTGAGCACATGCGATGGAAGTCCGATACAAATATTTAAGAACCTTAGGGTGTGTGGTGACTGCCATGATGCTCTCAAATACATGTCTTTGGTTACTTGCAGGAAAATCACTGTGAGAGATGTTAGTAGATTCCATCATTTTGCAGCGGGTGATTGTTCTTGTGGAGACTTTTGGTAGTTGGTAAAAGGGCTGATAAACTAACCTAATCACTTTGTCATTGTCTTCTGCCGCATCTAAGTTAAAACACACGTACCCGAATGCCCGTCCACACATCCCATTGATTTGTTTGTGCAGGGTCTGTTTTGATAGACCAGCAAGGCACCATTTGAATTCCCAACCAAATTGCAATTTGAGCCTATTTGAAGTTTTCTCACTAGTAATTTGACCTCAGGGAATGTTTGATTCGCAAACTTGAACTGATTCCTGATGGCAATTGGGCTCCTGAATTATAGTTTTTTTAAAAAGAACTTGGACATGTTTTTCAAAAAATTCAATTTGGCTCTCCCTCTCTCTTTCTCTCTCTCCACCACTACTAATATACCATTACCATACCACCACCACTATTGGTGCCTAGCCCCCTCTACCACCGCCGCATAGTGGCCACCACCACTACCAATGCCTAGCAGCCACCATCACCTTACCACTACTACCACTACTGCACGACCACCACCACTCTACCATCTCCACTGCCGCCTACCCTCAACCACCACCACCTTTACTGCTCCAGCATTATTGCCACTGCCACCACCAGCATCACCACCACCACCTCTGTCTCCACCGCTATCATGACTGGCCAAATTTGAGCTCTTTGGCCATAGGAATTTTGAGTTGTGGCCACAAGAAGAAAAGTTGAATGTTGTTGGAAACTTGTTCGTCATTGGTAGACCACGCCCACATTGTGCACTTCTCATCAAAGTTTGTGAACCTTTGGTGGTCTGTTAACAGTTGCTATAGAAATGTCGCTTCCCCACGGCGGGTTGACCCCAAATTTGAAACTTAAGCTTCTGAGCTTGTGCTTTTCTTCTATAAGTGTTTCAACACATTTGACGGCCGATATCTTATAGCTCTTTTGTAAATTTGGGCCTGTTGAGAGGGTTATACCCAATCTAGGCTCTTGAGAAAGAGATAAAAAAGGTTTGATACAGGCCATTCATTCTCTAATTGAGCTCAAATTTAGGATTTTGGACTTGTGTCATTTTGCGCCTTTCCATCGTGAAAGTTTTGGACCATTTGGCTACAGATTATACACGGCTCCTTTGTTTCTGAGGGCCGACTTATGCACCCATTTGGGCTTTCAACTTTATTGGTCAAATTTTGAAAATCTATTGTAAGATCACGTAACATTTGGAGGGTAACAACCTTAGATTATTAAGATCCTCATATTATAGTTTTGAGCAGGTTTGACCATAGTCTCTTCTAGGCCACCCGATTGCCATCTTGAGCATACAACTAGCTCGTATTTCCTTCATTCATAACCTAGGGCTTCATCTCATCATCTTAAAGGGATCGGCAAATTTTGAGCCTAATTTAAGGTTGCTTTCCTCAATTCCACCCAGTTTTGGTGATTTTTGGAATTTCAGCTGTTATTGTATTGCATGTTTATTTGGCTGATCGTCCCAATAGATTTTACTTGGAGGGCAACCGTTTCAACTTATTTCTTATCTTTTTTTTGTTAGGTCGACAAAAAGACCCTTTGAAAAGCCATAAATCCAAGGTTTCACCTCCTCGGGACTCTAGTTCGGTAGTATGATTCATGTCCACAACTACCCCTTGGTGGTTTGTGGTACTTTAAGACAGCCCCAAACAAACACCTAGAATGCCTTAGCCTAAGGCATGCAGTTCAAGACCACATTCACGAAGGCGTTATACACGTTACATAGATGACTCGGCCTACGACCACCCATACTAGGAAGTGGGCATCACTAACCCTCTCCTCGACACCATGATCTGTTTGAAAAAAACAACCCAACCATTCTAATAACGGTGCAGTTGACATACGGATGCATCCGTAGCTGTAGAGGTAAGGTGCGCCTTCAAATTTTTGTATGGTATATAATTTTGATGTAAAATATTCTTAGGATTATCTTAAAATCTATTTTTATATGTAATTATAAAATTTTAAATTTAAAAAATGGTTAAAATCAAGTAGATTTATAAACATGTGAAACTATTGAAAATTGACGGTATAGATAGTATGTTGTAAAATGCACTATTTCTGGGACTTAAAATCTTTTTGTTTTTCATGGTCATACATCTCGATATCGAGATGATCAATCAAAGGGTTTTTCAACATTAAAACTACCTTTTCCGATGGATTTTTGAGGTGCATCCGTAGCTCTACATTATAAGGTTGCAACCTTATATAAACTTTTCGACAAAGATTACTTACAAGTGGTACTGTTACAATAATTATTGCTTCAAGAAAAAATAAAGGTAAAACTAACAAATCCAAGATCTTAAAACCTTGATGCCATTAGACTAATTATTTTTAAACAAAGAAAATAATAAGTACTTCTCTCATGCTTAGAAATGTAAAGACAATATAATTGAAAAGGAAAGAAATAAAAAAAAGAATGCCGGAGATTACCTCAACCGGGCTTATTACACCTCACACCAAGTTAACACCATCCGATGGCGGGGGATTAACAATCAACCTTCAATCTCAATGGGAAAGCAAGTTTCAAGGCAAACCCTCTAATGGAACTATGAACTCCTCATGCTTACAAAATTCGAACTTAGGTACAAACCCGTAAAACCTAGTTCAATCAAGATAGAATCTACTTGCAACTACCCAACCCTTATGTTCATCAAGGCAAGATGAGAGGGAGATATAACACCATCTAGGTAGGGCGTTCCCCCTTTGTATGGTCTAGAGAGAGAATTCTAGGGTTGGAGCGTGCCCCTTATTCTTATCAAAGAGAGAGAAATAGTTAGAGAGAATAGAGAAATTGGTGTGTAGAGAATTATGGGCAATGGGTCATCTTTTTATAGTGCAAAAAATAGGATAAGGGTTTATTAAGATTTCTATGACTTGCCTCTTCTTGTGGCTTGAATATGGACTGTTGATCATGAGTGACTTGTGGGGTGAGAGATTTGAGCCTTCCATGCCATAGATGGGCTATCAACATGCTATGGAAGGTTGTAGAACATTTATCACCCTGTTTCCTTTACCGATTATCCTATCAATATAAATTAAATAAGATAATATTAATCATAAAATTGTGCTTTATCCAAGGTATGCATAAGTTTTATCAAGCTTTTAAATATTCATTCAAATCTTCCTCAAGCCAAATCACCTTTCCAAATATCATAATAACTTTTTCCAAGCCAAAGTTATTACTCATATCAATTCAACACTATTAAATAGGAAAACCCTTAAAAGTGGGGCGTGCACTCATGAGGTGGCCAATTTAGGCCATGGTGGGCCTATGTGCACAATGGGCCCCGATGCTATTTCTAAATATTTAAAATTAATAAATATTCGAATTAATTTGAATATTTAAAACATTGAAAAATCAATATTTCCATTTTTCTATCCAGAGATCTAAAAAAATTTAAATAAAAAATCTAAGATCATATCATCATAAAATAAACACAAATAAATTCATTAGATTGGATAATGATCCATATGGTCTAGGAATAAACATTTTTTGGGGGCACTCCACCTTCAATCGTGGACTACGGTCCACACTTGTTTTATCAACCGACATAGTATTTTTCGTGACCCACAGTCTATGCAGGGGCTCATTAGTGGGTACCTACAGTCTATGAAATCCCAATTTATGGATTTCATGTTTTGCCCTAGAGACGTGTCAAGGTCATCTGGACCTGATGCGATGACAGCTCCTACGGTGCATAGGGGTATCTCTCGCACGTACATAAGCTTCATCCTAAAAGGTAGTTTGCTTTCTCGAAACGACTATCATTATGCATGTTGTGTGGTGTATATAGATACGGCTTTGGCCCCCGTATCAGAAGCCCACCTTCACACACAATGGTCACACGGTCCCTCTGCTTACTCATCCTGACATACTATGACCTCATCAAGGGATGACCTATTAGAACCCTTTATCGAATAGTTTTTTATACCTAAGTAACATAAGTTTTTCCCAACCGACTAACCTAGACCGTCAAGCATAGCTCGGTATCAACAAATGTTATTTGCTTAGTATGGTCCATAAGGGACCACACTCCCACTAAGTTCATGTTCCATTATATCAGATGTTTCATTACAAGCACTAATAAGGCCTTTAATGACCACACTCACCCAACATCTCCCACTTGACCTTTGAAGGTCTTACATTCTCTCTTCCTCACTTTCTCTCATCCCTATCTCTCTCACATGTATTGCAAAAACATTAGGGGTGATCCCTTTTGTTAGAGGATTTACAATCATCAAATCTGTGAATATATAGCTAATCTCGATTTCTCTTAGTCTCACCTCACTCCTCAAGTGACAGAAATATGGTTTTATGTGCTTGAATTTCTTATGAAAACATAGCTTATTTGATATGTAAATTGCTACCGTGTTATAGCATAAAATCCTTACTCTCTCACAACGCATGGGATAAAAAATAAGTTGATTAATAAACTTCTTAATCCATACGGCCTCCTTGGCAGCTAAACAACATGCCACGTATTCAGCCTCCATGTTGGACAATGCCACCACATCTTGTTTCTTTGAGTTCCTATAAACTGCACCCCCTCCAAGCATAAACACATATCTAGATGTGGCCTTCACATCATCTAGATCCGCAAGATAGCTTGTATTTGAATACCCCCCAATTGCTATTTCAGTTGCTCCTTTGTACATAAGCGCATAGTTCATGGTCTCTTTTAAATATCTGAGGATTCTCTTAACCGCCTTCCACTACTCCTCTCCAGTATTGCATTGGAATCAACTAACCATGCTCATGAAGAAAGATGAATCAGGCTTTGTTCCCATTAGGACATATATCAGGGATCCAACTATGCTCCTATAAGGCATTCTCTCTATGGCTCTTATATCAATATATTTAGTAGGACACATCTTATTATTAAGCTTTGTCTTTTTGGCTATTGGGTAGACATGGGCTTACACTTATCTATATCAAACTTTTCCAATATCCTTTTGCAGTGGGTTGTCTGGGAAAGTTGGATAGTTCTATCTTTTCTGTTTCTTATTATATTGATACCCAACGCATATGAAGCTTCTCTAAGATCCTTCATGTCAAAGTGTTGTACAAAAAAAGTTTTAGTCTCTACTACTAGGGCAATTGAGCTACTAACAATTAGCATATCATTCGCATACAAGGAAATGAAAGCCACATCACTCCCACTGACATTTTGATAGATAAAGTAGTCTTCATTATTCGTAGAGAACCCCACAAAGGTTAGGGTCTCTTAAAATTTTATGTAACACTGATGCAATGCTTGTTTTAGGCCATAGAGGGATTTGTTAAGCTTACACACTAGGTTTCCCTTTCATTTTTCCTCAAATCGCTCGGGTTGACTCATGTAGATTTCTTATTCTAAATCTCCATTTAGGAAGGCTGTTTTGATATCCATCTGATGAACCTCAAAATCAAAATGGGCTGCTATTGTTATTAGGATTCTGATGGATGGAAATTCAACAATTAGGGAAAATGTCTCATGATAATCTATCCATTCTTTTTGGGTTAATCCTTTTGCAATTAGCTTAGCTTTGTATTTTTCTACTTTCCCTTCCAAGTTTAACTTCTTCTTGAAAATCCACTTATATCCTATGGCCTTACGTTTCTGAGATCGTGACACTAATTCCAAAATATGGTTTTGGCTAATATAAGCATATTCATCCTTTATGACTTCTATCCAATACTCTTTTTTAAGACAAGACAAGGTTTCATGGTAGGTTTTGAGGTTCAGAATCTGGATCATCCCCAATTCTATCATAGTGTTCCCCCAGGTAGACATAGTCTTTTAGGTTAAAAGGTGGTCTACTACTTCAGTCTCTTTGACTCGGTTCAAATTCAGGCTCAAGTCTATTTGAAGTTTCAGATTCGGGTTCTCGAAGCACATCCTTATTTCTTGCGACCTCAAAGAGGTCGACTTGTTTGTGACTCAATTTTGCTTCAAGGAATTCTTCCTCGAAGAAATGAGCATCATAACTCTTAATAACCGCCCGGTTTCAAGGTTGTAGAATCGATACCCCTTACTATAGTCTGGGTAACCAATAAAAATGGTCTTTATAGTTTTTGGTTGAAATTTGATCTTATTTTGGTGTAGGATTAAGAATTGGGCTGAGCAGCCCCAAACATTTAGATGCGCAAGGGAGGAAGCATGACCGGTGAATATTTCATAAGGAGTATGTAGGATGGCTTTTTTGGGAGTCCGATTAAGGATATAAAATGCCGTCAACACGGCTTCTCCCCAAAAATCTAAGGAGAGCATAACGTGCTCCACTATACTCCTTACCATTTCAACCAAGGTTCTATTTCATCTCCAACACTGTTTTATTCAAGAGTATAAGGCATGATATATTGATAGATGATTCCGTTTTCAATACAAAATTCTTTGAAAAGTTCGGATGAATATTCCCCCCTCTAATGGTTCTAAGGATTTTGATTTTTAAGTAAGTTTGATTTTATACCTTGGCTTTATATACTTTAAACGTTTCTAAGGCTTTGAATTTTGTGTATATAAGATACACATGGCCATATCAAGAGTGGCATCTGTAAAAGTGATGAAATATCTTTTGTAGTTTTTAGTAGCAACATTCAAAGGACCACATATGTCACTATAATTGATTTCTAAAATGTTAGTAGCTCTTTTTGCCCCGATTTTTCCTTGTTAGTTTTCCTTGCACGCAAGACTCACACACTTTCGATAAATCACCCTCATAATTTTGAAAAATACTATCCTTTTTCAATCTTTCTATTCTTTTGTAATTATTGTGTCCTAACCTCATATGCCATAGGGTAGTATCCAAATCATTAGGGGATGAGACATAAGCAAGTTTTTCTTTTATTTCAATAGTAAATAAACTATCTACAAGAAGTCTAGTCATAACAATATTATCACCCATTTTGACTACCAGCTTCTCTTCAATGCAAGTGGTCACTAATCCCGCTAGAGCCATATTGAAAACCGAAACCAAGCACTTCTTTATATCGGGAGCATAACGTACTTACTTTAAGATCAAGACGCTCACACTCTTCAATTTAAGCTCAAAATCCTTAACTCCAAGGATATCGATCTTTTGGTTTTCTCCCATATAGATATGTTGATATCTCAGCCCGATGAGAGTAAAAGTGCGAAAGTCTTCTTTGGTGTTTGAGACATGAGCCGTAGCTTCTAAGTTAAGATACCAAGAAGCTCTCATGGGGGGCCTACTGGACCCATTTTGTTTTCATGGGGGGGACCACTATGTGACCCTTGTGGCACACCACTTTTAGTGGGGCCACCAGGGTCACTGCCCACTTTGTGGAGGCTTCCTATTTTCATGAAGCTAAGCGCCACTTTTAGTGGCGGGTTATGAGGGAGCCACACCCCACTTTTAACAAAATCTACTTTTTGTAGAATAAAGCCCCGACGCTACTCTTTGAGGGGGCAATGAGGGTCGTACCAACCCCATGAGATCGCATTTGGTTTTGATTTCAAATTTGAAGATATCCCTTAAGATATGGGAGTTAGTTATTTGAAATTAAAAATATATTTTGAAATATTCAATTGGTTAAAGAAATATAAATTTATCGATTACATACAAAGTATATGATATTTAAGAATATCTCTTATTTGATGGGATAAGGGCCTAGGAACTGAATGATAAGGTTCTTCTCGTTCCTTTTGAACATGATGGCTGATCTGAGGAATAGATGGCTCAGATCTCTCACCTCATAGGTCTCCAAGATCAAAAGATCAGATCAAATTTTGTTGATGGCTATCTCTATGGAACCTTATCCCTTAAGAAACCTAATAAATAGGGGCATCTGCTCCCATTTTCTGCACGCCTCTCTTTCTTCTCTCTTCCTGCTTTCTTTCTAGGGGACATGCCCCACTCTAGGCTCTCTTCTTCTCTCTCCTAAATATTCTCTTTCTTATAAATTAAGTTGTAAGGGGTGGCATGCCCCACCTAGGTAGAGAAAGTGGTACACTCTACTTATACTCAGGTTGAGATTTATTTTATTGAGGTTCCTAAGCTCTCAGGAGATGGCCAAAACTTTCCAGATTTGAGATTGATTTTTTTATCCACGTGCCATTGGAGGAGGAGACCCAGTGTAGGGCGTTTGAAAGACCGGTTGAAGTAATCTTCTGGCATTCTTATTTTTATTCATATAGTGCGTTATTTCGCAGTTTTGCTTTCCTCTTCTCTTTATTTAATAAAGTTTATTGTTTTTAGTGGCAGCAAGTGATGACCGTTTTATTTTTTCTTTTGAGTTAAAATAAGTGTAGATGATCATTGTAAGTGTTCTAGTCGGTGCAAAAAAAAAAGTGTGTACTGTACTAAATCACCCTAGTCCTACTTTCACTAATCACAGCGAGTAGTGTTTGTGGTCTGCTCCTTCTTCGAATCGGGGCTTCATGTGCGTCTAGATAAATAGCTTCTCTCTTTGTATCTGATTCTTGCACTTTGGATCAAAGAACAACAAAGTTAGTGGCTTATTCCTTACACTTTGGATCAAAGAACAACAAAGTTAGTGGCTTATTCCTTACACTTTGGATCAAAGAACAACAAAGTTAGTGGCTTATTCCTTACACTTTGGATCAAAGAACAACGAAGTTAGTGGCTTATTCCTTAACTGATAGCAGATAACTGCAGTCACTTCTATCTCTCTATTTCGTCCTCTTTTTCTTACTAGTAAGTGGGGCTTATATAGACATAATGAGTTGGTAATCATTAAAACTCATGATCCTCATCCAAACCATTGACCACTTATCTTTTTCTTCTATAATTCGAATCGAGACATCTATCTTTATTCGAATTCAATTGCAGTTGTAGGTGGCTTTGATGATAACTTTGTGCTTCATTGGTCTTTATCTTATTTGGTATTTGAATTTGAATGCATGGCTACCGAGATTGTACAAGATATCGCATAAGAAAATTAAGAAATTAAGTTATTCTTATCCATCGTCAGTCAGTTTGTTGCATATTGTATTGACATATCTTCGTATTTCTTTTGCCCCTTGTTAATGACGTGTCTTTTGACCATAAAATTTGGAGATATAGTAGATGACTAAGAGATGAACATAATAGTTCAAGCCCCACTTCGAATGGGTCACGGATGAGAGAGATATGATCCGCTGAAGTTGAACCTTCTCTGTTGTAAATTACAACAAAAAAAAAATCAAAGGGTTGCGGGTACGATCGCTTCCACCATTGGGAATTATAAACCCTGGGGACATGATAATCATGTGGAGGGGCTACAACACACAAAGATTCTTTGTATATTAGGAGATACTATCCACTGTCGGTTAAGCTTTCTAAATAATATTTATGACAATTGTTGCAGAGCTTTCTGCTTTCTCTTAGGAGAATGATATGGTGCTGCACTCTTAAGGGTGATGGGGCATCTATTTAGCAGTCTAATGGTCCAAGTCTCACGAAAAAATTCCTCGTAGATGTAGAAAAATCTCAATTTTGGTAACCTGGGGTCGTCGTGGCTATTTTCTAACACACGGTGTATATGACCTATCTTCACTGTCGATGAATACAGATGATGGCTTAAACCACCTCCAAATGATGTGAAACCTTGAGGTGAGAGATATAATTATTCAAATATAAATTCTCGAAAGTTTCAGACCAATCCCAAACATCAAGTTTGAGGGCGTTAGTCAAGGCATATCTTGACTGATAATGAATACATATGATGGGCTAAACTACCTCCAAATGATGTAGAACGTCAAGGTGAGGAATATAATGCCTCAAATATGAATTCCCAAAGGTTTTGAACCAATTGCAAACGTCACATTTCGGGGCATTGGTCAAGGCATATCTTGACTGCCAATGAATACGGATGATGGGTTAAGCCAATTTCGAATGATGTCCAACTTGTATAATTCTTGGACTAGAGGCGTATGAATCCTCATGTAATATATCTGTAAGGATACACCTTATTGTGATATCATATGGTGAGGTTTCCTTTATGCATCGTTTGTCAAACGTTTTATCCTTGGTAGGCAATGGATTTAAAAGAGTTATCGCATTGAATCAAACTCCTCCAATATCATATGGAGAGGCATATATGGGCCATGAAAGTATATGTATCCCACAGTTGGCTTGATGGTATCTTATGATCAATCATTAGTCAGGATACATATATGTGACCGACGATCAATAAAAAAGTATATTGTACCGCATTAGATTTCTCCAATATCATGTGGAGAGGAATTTATTAGCCTCAGAAGTATATGTATCGTAGAATATGTCTCGAATTGAGATGGTTTGACATCTTCTATCATCAATCATTAGTCAAGATGCATACACTTAACCGATATCCGATTGGAAATCATGTCGTACTGCATCAAATTCCTCCAATATCATGTGGAGAGACGTTTATTGGCCTTAGGAGTATATATATTCTAGAATCTGTCTAGAACTGAGATGATTTGACACCTCCCGCTATCATAGGTCGTCAACCAGGTTATATATGGGATGACCGACGAACATGACTCTAAAAGCATATTGGAACCTTCATATGACATTGGGAGCATCGGGAGCATATCTTTACAAATATCACATCGGGAGGATATCTTTACAAATATCTTCAAAAATTGTGCTCCTTGAGTTTGCATAGTTTATCCACTGTTTGTTAATACATCAATCTGAGGTCGGTAAAACACTTGTTTGATCATGCTTTCAATTCATTGGCACACTTACCAAAATGTATTCAATCTCCTATAATGACTAAAAATACGCCTAACAAAGTAATTCCAAAAGTCCAAAAAAAACAAGGTTCAAGTGGAGTGATTCAAAATGGGATTCAATGGGAATTCATCAATCACCGTTGATGAAATACAGACCTAGAAGCAAGAGAAATCCAATGTGACCAAGATTAGGACCTCTTGTATATCTAGAGAATAGGAAAGATGATCGCATTTCTAAAGAATTCGGCAACTTTCTTACCTAATCTTAAAGCAATATGTCACGAACAAGTACTGCCGATCTTCTAAAAGGGGTAGACTAAAAGAAAGCATTGCCTATAAGGGGCATCCATCAAACATCAAGGAGCCACACACATTCCAAGAAATCATCTTGACAACCAAGAAGTCAATCCATATGGTGGTCATTTTAAAAAAAATAAAAAAAAATAAGTAAATTTTTGGGCTAAACACCCAAAAGAGCACTAGTATAAAGAAAGAATAAAATATTGGGTAAACACTCAGAAGAACTCCATGATGCATAAACCATAAAGAAAAATAAAAAAATAAAAATAAGGCAAAGGAGAAAAGGCTCTGTCCAAAACTCCTCGATCAAAAGATGGTCAAAGTTTCAAGACAACACTAGTCCAGTGCCCAAACCAATCAAGCAAGCATTATATTGTTGGATCTCCTCAATCAAAAGACTCACAAAGCTTCATGACAACATCAATCACGTTGCCAAACCAATCAAGCATTAACCTGCCGGACCATACATGGGGGCTTCTCCAAGTAGATCCGAAGGGCCTCGATCCTTATGCAGCAGTAGTTGATAGAAGAAAAATAAAGGTGGAAATCCTAGGGGTCATTCAACGACCTCAAAGAACTCCTCTTTGGACTGCGATACAAGGATTAAACTTCAAGATAAAAAAAATACCCAATTTATTCTTAGTCCCGAAAATCCCAGTCATGGTTAGCTTAGCTTATAAAAACTAACTCATGCAAAATTCAAGTTTTGATTCCACCAAGAGGTCAAAATTGGTAAATCTATAAGACCCATCCAGGGGTGAGAGTATTTAAAAGCTTAATTTTAATTGATTCTTAAACAAGACATAAAGGGCAACTCATTTTTTAAAATTTAGCTTCCTGATAAGATTTTGGGTAAATAACAGTTCTCCAAATAAGCTAAAAATAAATATAAAATATAAAGAAATTCAAGTCCACCAAAAGGCATAAATGATGAAACTGTGTGATCCTTCCCCCTTTTCAAGGTTTTAAAAAAATTTGTTCTTGAACTTAACTTTCCAAAAGCTGTTTTCTAAAAAAAAATTCAAGTTCAATTATGGCCAATGGTTACGTGATCCTAAATTGCTACCTTCAAGTTTCAAGTCATCCATTGCCACATTAAATAAAACTACTTATTTCAAGTTCAAGACATCCATTGACATAAAACTGCATAGGTGAAGACTACATGGTCACATGAGCTTAAACTGTTGATCACTTTCATGTATTTCCATTATTGCAGGAGAAAAACAGAAGGCTCCATAGTTACACGAGTTGAAGCTCCAAACCATTTTCAAGTGCAAGAATATCTTTCGGTGCACCACAAAACTGCCTAGGTGAAGGCTCCATGGTTGCATGAGTTTAAACTGCTAACCATTTCAAGTTTTAAGTCTTTCAAATTTTCAAGTTCAAGTTCAGTTTTCAAATTTTCTAAAGTCTTGTCCTTGAAGTAACTTCAAGTTCAAGTTTTTCCACATTTCAAGCTCAAATTTATTTTTAAGTTTTCAAGTTCAAGTTTCAAACCTTCATCTAGGCTCAATCCCAACATGATTTCAAGTGTAGGATAATGGTTTTCGAACGCTTTAATCGCCTTTTTAAAACCTAGCACCAGTCTCTATTTCAAAATTGTCCCCATTTTTCAAACTATCCCTCAAAACATTTTTGAAAACAGAGTAAGACCAACCACCTGCAAATGATGATGTTGTATTACAAGATCATAAGGGAATTCTCAAGAACCCACAGCCCTCAACCATACTAGTTTAGTGATCCCTAGTACCCCACAAACCATAATCAATACACCCTAAGGAACATCATAAGAATGCCAGAGGAATCCACCACTAGGAAACCCTAGAATCTGCCTAATTGTATAGGGCCGGACCTTGCCTAATTAAACCTGAAAAGCATCCTAAAACTTCCCTAAATAGGCCTAAACCCAATCCCAAGAACCTAAACTAACCCTAATTAGGCCCATTAGCGGCCTGTTTTCAAGAGCTCAGACCTAGTTTAGAAAGACATGCCCCAAAACCGAAGATTTCCAAATCTAAAGAGCGAGGGAACCGTTGGTTGATCACAAAAGATCACACAAGTAATAACAATTGATTCAATATATTGCATATAAGGAAAGGGTTCTTAACTCTTCAAGTAAACAAAAAAAAAACCTGTGAGCTCATGACAAAAACCCTAGGTCTCGAAACCCCACTTCAAGTACAAGCTCTAAAATTTCCGGTTCAAGAATCCTTTCAAGATTAAGGAAAATGGTGCTTGTGCACTCTATCTGATTCGGCCCCAACTCTGAGTGAAATACACTAGTAAACTTTATGTTTAGACCCTATGTGGGCATTGTGGCAGTACACTTGTAAGTTTAAGGGTATAGAGAAATAAAATTGGGCAACAACCGTTGACCCTCTTGTATCTCGTATGTATTTGTTGCTTTGTGTGCTTGGTGCAATATAAGCATGAACTTCAATCCTGATTACGCTTGTGAAATAGGAGCGCTATGACTCCTGACCATTGAGGTAAATGAGCGTATAATTAGGGGTGTGGTTTCTATAAGAGGTTGCAACCTTAAACATTCCAATTAAGGCGCACCTCCAAATTTTATCATAACATGTAATTTTGTTATAAAAAATCTTAAGATTATCTCAATTCTATTTCATATCTAATTTTAAATTTGTAAATTTAAAAATAATTAAAATAACGTAGATCTATAAACATATGAAAATCTTGAAAATGAATGGTATAGATAATGTGCTGCAAGATACACTATTTTTAGGTCTCAAAATCTTTGTTTTTATTCATACATTTTGATGTTGAGATGATCAATTCAATATTAAAACAACCTTTTCCGATGGATTTTTGAGGTGCATCTTTAATTCTACATCTTAAGGTTGCAAGCTTATATAAACTTTCTCCTGTAATTAGAGATGGAGGATTTCTATCCTCACTTTTTTTTTGTCTTATTTATTTATTTATTTTATTTTATTTAAGGAAAAGAGCTGTACATTATTTGACCATTTACTTTCAGCACAAACATGTGACAACTCACAATCCCCTCTAGTCAGATTAAAAATTGAACAATTAGAGATGTATCAGAAATTTTAAAAACTTTATCCATTGGGCTTTGAGCTTGGGCAAGAACACATCCCCAACTACCCAATCAACGACTGTTATTGCATCCTCTTTGTACCAAAATAAGATTACGACAAATTGATCCATCTCTCGTAATGCCATCACATCCCAATGGCATTTGTGTCCTTAAATAATATATTTGAATAATTGGAGTGCCAAACACCTCATCAAGCCATTTGAGCCACTCACATGGTAATAGAATGGCAATGAAATAGCTTTCTCTATTTGGATAAAGAGAAGATATTTGAAAAGATGGGGATTTTGGAGAAGTTTGTAAGATTTCTCTCTCACTAATGTCCTCATCTTTTATTTAGAATCAGACAAAGAATAGGCATGGAAACCTTATATTAAGGATGAGAGGGGCTAAGGCTAATGGGGTAAGGGTCTAAAAGAGGGACCACTTCCCCAGCAACTTGGTTTATCCTGCACAAATAATTTCCATTAAAACTAAGAAATCAAGGACAATGACTTTTGGGAGTCATCTGAGGAGGGAAAAAGAGGCATTAAAGGAGAATAGCAAGTATTTAAAGGGACAATTTACTTAGGTCACAAGGACTCTAAGTCTAATTTTGAATTGGGTGGCTGTACCGGTGTATGATTAAACTTGAGTTCAAAAAATAGTTTTTCAAACTTTGTGACACCCAAACTGTTTAATTTGACATCTAATGGCAGGAGCATTGTGACCTTGTAACTAAGATAAATGGCCTCATAATGTAAAATCTCTTTATAATGATCTTAGTTTTTTAGTGAGAATGTAGTGATTCATGAGTTCAGGGTTCAAAAGACGAACCACTAATCGCGTATTTGTCAATCTAAAAATGTGATCCTAATCGATATTTGGATAGAATTAAAAGGGTGAGGTTTGCGTAAAGTTGCAACCTTAAACAATCAAAGTAATACGCACTTCCAAACTTTATCATGAGATCCAATTTTAGTGTTGAAATTTTTAGGATGGCCTCGAGAATCTATTTTAATAAATAATTATAAAATTTGGCATTTCAAAAATGATTCAAATCAATCAGATCTATAAATGCATGAAAATCTTCAAAATGATTCAAATCAATCAGATCTATAAATGCATGAAAATCTTCAAAATGAACGGTCTAGATAATGTATTGGAAGATGTATTTTTTTTGGGACTAGATTTTTTTTTTAATATCCATACATCACGATGTTGAGATGATCAATTAGATGGTATTTCAACATTAAAATAGCATTTTTCAATGGTTTTTTGATGTGCAACTTATGCTTATAATTTAAGGTATCAAGCTTATATAAACTTTTTTCAAATAAAAAGCCAACAGAAACAGGTGATTCTTGGCAATCTATAGAAATGATCATCCTCTTCCGGTGCAACGAAGGGCTTCTGATTCGACCCGACTCAACTAAATCTAAAAGACATGAAAATCAAATAGGTGAATTATTTGGAGGGACCGGCTCTCCTTCCCCACCGTCCAACCTAATCATTCAGAGGTGATAACCCTTCCCAATATTTCTACATTAACAGATGTATCATAGGGTTTGAGAGAGAACATTTATTCGTCTGCTAGAGAGAGAGAGAGAGAGAGTACACGGAACTTACAAACATTGTATTCAAATGTATTTGTAACTTTCCAGAGAGGGCCAAAGAGGGAGAGAGAGTCATTGCAACCGCTAACGGAAGGATAACGTGTCCGTCGGCAATCCCCGCAGTGGATAAGACGCCGTTTGGGCGAGCCACAAACGGCGTTAGCTTCCAGGTTATAGAGGTGTGTAGGAGAGAGAACCTGATGGGAAATCGAGAGCGCACGAGGAGAGAGAGAAAGGAGAATATATAATATAGGCAAAGTTGCCGTGAATCAGCGGGTGCAAGAGCCCGCTGACTCACCAACGGCCCTCTCATGGACGTTGTAAAAAAACTCGCACGTCTAAAATAGGTATAATTTTTTTAAAAAGTTATATTTTAAATATAAAACGCTTTATTTTTTATATATTTATAATAATATTTACTTTGATCTCTTAAAATTTTATTTTTAAGATAAATTTATATTTGTGAGGTGTGTATGAGGCCTAGATTTTATGAAAATAAAATAAAACCTCACCTCAAATCCTTATCCAAAATGCACTTTCGACTATCATAGCTCTAAAATCAATTTTTAATACTGACAATAAAATTTGAACACTTATTTTTAAGGCAAAATAGATGGCTTATATAATTTTTTGCAATATTACATTATTTCTAGAGCTTTAAATCCAATTTTTTTTCATAAACATAATGTTTTAAGTCTAGATGATGGGTTTTTCAATACTTGAGTTGCAATTTTCAGTGAGCTATGTGGTGAGGTTTTATATATTTTAATAAAACTGCAGCCATATCAAACCATTTTTCTAAATTTTTATATATACAGTATGGGTCGGCTGTCTCAAAGAAATCCCATCATATAAGCGCCCTCAAAGCGGTCACTGCGGGGCACGTAAAATGGGCAGAAGGCGCCTCGTCGAGCCTTACGTAGAAAGAATCATGGCCGTCGATCATGGATCGGACAGTGGCAGCTGTTTCGTGCTTGCTAGTGATAAATGGGGGTGCTGGGTGAATGGAGGGAGAAAAATGAAGCGATAAAAAATAAAAAAATTTAGGGGAAAAAAGGAGAGAGAGAGAGAGAGAGAGAGAGGAGGGGCTTTAAGTTTCAAAAGGGTGAGGAAAGATGCAGATGCACAGGTGAAGGGAAAGCTTCTCTCTCTCCGTCTCTCTCTTTCTCTCTCTAAAGTTAAGAAGAATCGGAGGCAATTTTGGGGTGTCAATTAGTCTCAATCTCTCTCTACCAACTGCAAATCATCGCATTGTGGAGGCGTATTTTGATTCCTGTGAGGCTCTCTCCTCTCTCCTCTGGTTTGTTTCTCTCTCTAAAACTGCTAATTTTCACCCCAAGATTGAGTGAGAATGGTATTGTGCAATTTCAGGATAATATCAGTACATTTTGTCCGAATTTCTCCACCATTCGAGGATTTGGGTGCTGCAGAGTTTCAGATCTTGATGCAAGGTCTGAGAGACCAACAATCTTTGGAATTTTCTCTCTCTTCTCTGTCTTCTCACTCTTAATTTGTGTCTCTGATGAGAGAGAAACTGGGTTTTGCAGGGATGGAGAAGGAAAACAAGAATCACAGAGCTTGTAGGCCTCCGGAGACTGATTTCCTGTTACAGTGGGGTAACAGGAAGAGAATGAGATGCATTAAGATTCAGACAAAAGAAGGTGTTGCAGATAAAGATGGCCTCTCGAAGAAGACCACCATTCGGGTAGACAGACGAGTTGTGAGGGCTGACAAAGAATCGGCTCCATCAAGACCGTCTCTTTCTTGGAAACCCAATTCCCTTCATCACCAACCGAATCGCCTCCAAAGGTGAACTTTTACAGAAGAAAATAAAGAACTTCGATTTGCAGTCGGCCATGGCTGATAATCTCTCTCTAATATTTGGCCCTTTATGGCTCTTTCAGTTTTAGGGTCTCTCTTTTCTCTGAAATTTTGGTTCTTTTCCTCATTCGTTTTGGATTTGGCTTTCTCTCAAGTTAGTTTTTCTTACTCTTCCGTTTTGGTCTCTCTTCTACAGCTTTACATGGGTCTCTATTGTTTTGGGTTTTTGATCTCTCTCTCTCAAGTTGAATTTTTCTGGTTATTCCATTTTGGGTTGCGTCTCTCTTTCTCTGAAAATTTGGTTCTTTTTCTTATTAGAAAATTGGTTCTTTTCTTGCTCATTCGGGACTTCTGGTCTCTCTGCTCTCTAAACTTGGCTTTCCTTTTAGTTCAGTTTGGGCTTTCTCTTTCTTTACAGGGTTGGATTTTCGTTCTGTCTCCTATTTCTATGAAAACTATTTTTTTTTCCCTTCTGGCTCATCCGTTTTGGTTTTGGTATTATCTCCTTCCTCTCCAATCTTTGATTTTTTTTTTTCCTTCCATTTTGGGCTCTCCCTCTCTAAACTTGAGTTTTCCTTTATCTTCCATTTTGGTCTCTCTCTAAATCTTTCTCTCATATCTAATTTCAGGAACTCCGATACTGCAACTCTGAGATCGGCAGGGGCCGAAGCCATGGCCAGGCGTCGGAGCGATGAACGTCTCGTCCTCCTCGAAAGCTCAGACATGGCAGCAAAGGGAAGGAGCACTAGTGGCGCTGGAGCAGGAGGTGCTCCCTCCTCTTCTTCTCCAGAGAAAGAAGATCGATACTCCACCAGGGGAGCAGCAACAGGCTTCGCTTCTTCAACCGATGCTGGCGGCAACAATGGAAAGATCTGCTCCGAAAATGGAGATGGGTTTACTGAAAAGGCCTTTGTTTGGCCAAAGTTCATAATCGCCTTGTCCAGTAAGGAGAAGGAAGAAGATTTCATGGCGATGAAGGGGTGTAAGCTCCCTCCGAGACCAAAGAAGCGGGCCAAATTTATCCAGAAAAGCTTACTTGTAAGCCATCAAACTTTCTCTCTCTTGTTTCTTGTTCTTCACACTTTCTCTCTCTAATTTCTTGGGAATTCAGGGGATTTCATTTGATATTATTTTATCTCTCTTGTGCAGCTGGTTAGCCCCGGTGCTTGGCTGTGTGAGTTGTCTCAGGAGCGTTACGAAGTCAGAGAGAAGAAGAGCAACAAGAAGGTACTACTGTCTGATCTTTTTTTTGTTTTTTGACCAGATTCAAAGAAAAAACTCTTATTCTCTCTCTTGCATATTGGTGTTTGCTATCTATCTCTCTCTCTTATTTTCTCAAATTGGGTGTGTTCACTCTTTTGATCCTTTTTTATTCTCTCATATTGGGGTTTTCTCTCTCTAAAATGATCCTTTTTTTTTACCTCTCTCTCTCTCAAAACTTGGTCTCTCTGAAAATATGGTCCCTTTCCTCGCCCTTTCATATGGGTTCCACTCTCTTAAAATATGGGTATTTTGTTCATTCTCTCTCTAAAAATTCCTCGTTTAGGTCGCTTCTAAGAACCGGTCGCTTCTGGATGTTTTACATCATATGTCAACAAAATTTTGATTTTGGGGATCTGCTAATTGTGGGCGGTTTGCAGAGGCCGAGGGGGTTGAAGGCAATGGGTAACATGGAAAGCGACTCGGAATGAGAAGAATATCGAGTCGTGGTCCAGAGAAAGCGCGGCGAAGTTGATCGGGTCAGAGATGGAGAGAGAAAACGGAGATGCGATTTTGTGCGGATATGATTTAGGGTTAATCGGGCAGGGTTTCTGTCTCTAAATAATGCTGGGGGCGAGTGCGTGTATTCATTTGTATCGATGGTTATTATTCCAAAAGGTTTTAGGGCCGTGGAGTAAACGTGGAGAGACCTTGTAACCGACTCACACTCATTCACCTTGTAATTTCTCTCTCTCTATAAATGAGATTCATTTCTTTTGTTGAGTGCAAATAGAGAGAAGAGGGGCAGGGCGATCGCAACCAAAATTTCAATTTCGGGGGGTTTTTTTTTAGAGAGAGAAAGGGAGTAACTTTCGGAGTCAACTATCTAGAGAGAGAGAGAGAACGCTTGTGGCTAAGAATTTGTTGATGGAAGGTGGAAAGTAACAGAGAAAGGGGGAATTAATTAATTAATTTGGACTTGTAGAGAGAGAGAGAGAGAGAGAGGGGGTGGTGCAGCGAACATTTGTTCTCCTCTCCGCTTCTTTTTTTGTTGTCAAAACTCGAAAGGGTGAGGGCTTCTTCACCTCTCTCTCGTCCTTCAAATAAAATTTCCTTCTGCTCGTTTCCGCCCGACACCTGGTCTTCGCTTTCGATGGATGTAACTTGTCACCAGGGCTGGCAATGGACCGAGCCCTATAGCAACAAGGTCAGGCCAGGACCTAATGCTGGCCCGAGCCCACCCTCATTCTCCCTCCCTCTCTCTCTCTCTCTGATACGGCGGCTTAACGTTTTGATGGTTTGATCCAATGGTTTAAAAAACGGATCGGTGACCTGGATCGGGTTTTCAAAAAACCGATTTGGATCGGCGAATCGACGATCCGGATCGGGAATCGGGTGAATCGGTCTGAATAAAGCTTAAAAAAATTTCGAAAAAATTATTAAAATTCATTATAAATATTGTTTTTTAAGAATTCAATAAAAAATGAGGGTACTCTATTAAGAATTTTTCATGTTTTTGAATGAATATGCGAATATTGATATGTTCTTTCCCTACATGAACCGCCATTCAGCATTTAATTACAGTATTTCGTGCTCATCCCTACACTGTTGCTGTTGGGATTCTATATGTGAATAATATGGCTTGGATAGGGTGGCTTCGGAATCATCATCTCT
>NW_006500356.1:729168-750179 GCF_000471905.2 Amborella trichopoda | reverse complement strand
TGGGTTACAAAAAAAAAAAAAAACAAAAAAGCGATCATGGATTACAAGAAAAAAAACAAACATTTCGATCATGGGTTACAAAAAATTCTATTATGGGTTACAAAAAACCAAAAAAGTCAATCATGGATTACAAAAAAACAAAAACAATTCGATCATGGATTCAAAAAAAATCAATCAAGTATTACAAAAAAATCTATCATGGATTACAAAATTACAAAAAAAATAAAAATAAAAATAAAAATAAAAATAAAAATAAAAATAAAATAAAACCGTACGGACTCGCCGATTCACTGTTTGGACTCGCCGATTTCGTACAGTGAATCGGCGAGTCACTGTGTGGAATCGTCCGGTTCTCTCTAGAACCGGACGATTTCCGATTTTTCAACCGATCTGGTCCCTTTTCGAGAATTCCGAGTCGAACCGGGCGACTCGGCGTTTTTTAAAACGCTCGTTTGATCCATCTCTCTTTACCTTTTGAGAGTTTGTCTCTCTCATTTTACACATGTCGTGTCGTTCCCTCTCAGTCTCCCTACAAAATATATCCGAGAGATGTATTTTCCATCCAAAATATTAAGGTTGAGATTATTTCAAAATTTTAGGGTTCCATAAATCTCAATCAATCTAAACTTCTAACTTTTAATAAATGTAACATTTTTTTTACATCCATCTTGGAGCCAAGGTGGACGTTCGATAGACAAAAGACCGCATCTTAATAGGTTGGTCGGCTGACTCACAGTCCTATGTATTTATCTCACCTGATGAAAGGAATGGGCTTCCGGGGTAACCAAGAAAGGGTACGAGTCTCTCTCTATTAATGCCAATTAGTTGAGAGTGACCGAGTGTGATTAGTGGCCCAAAATATGAATTGGAGGGAGTAATAATTGATACGTTGGGCGTATTTACTGAGTTGCATTTTGATCAGAATATAAAGTAGTAGGGTAGAATGGGTCCCACAATAGAGTGGGCTCCAAGTATTTGCTCTTTTTACTTTTATATATATATACTGAGAGGCAGAGGGAAAAATAGGGGAGGAGTTCAAAAAAAGTCCTAGGCCTCAATTATTTGTTGGTTAGTAGTGGTTGTAACTTGCAAGTTATTAAAATTGAAACCCCTCCTTCTCTCCCCACCCACTCTCTCTCTCTACTAAAAAAAAACGTTAAAAGCGACCAACTTGTGTACCCTCTCTTGCGAATGACCACGCAGAAGGCAAAATATTGAGGTAAATTGTTAGCATATAACACTTTACTTAATGGGGGGCATGCTTGTGATTTTATTTTTAGAGACATCCATTAAAACACCATGAAAGTTATCTGGCAAAGATTATCCTCTACCAAGTTGTATGTTAGGTCCCTCAACCAAAACACTATTGTATGTCTGTTCTTTAGGCATGTCAGCCAAAATGCCATCACAATGGACTCTTAATGTGATTGACCCGCATTTTCCAAAACTCCGAATGGTGCCCGCCTACAAATATGTGTTGGATCATTGAATCAGCCATTCAATTCATTGGTTTGAATCCGTGGCCTGAAAATTTATTAAAAAATAAATACAATAATAAAAATAAAAATAGGAATTTATTTATCTAAAAAAATATTAGACAAGTTTAAATGAAAAGAAGAAAAAAAAAAAAGATAAAAAGGAAAAATTTTAGGGGTGTAAAGTTGAACCTATATAGGGTAGAACTAGTTCAATCCTTTCCCATTCCCATCAAAATAAGAGATCCGGATCAGAAATAATCGGATTTTACAAGTCTGCCTTAGCCAAAGCACCGTTACATGAAATTTAATTGACCCTAAGTTCATGGGCTATATAGTAAACTAAAGTTTGTGTTAGACACCTTTTACTCGCTCATATCCCGGTTTTCCAAAATCTAAAAATAGGCATGTTTGCGTTTTTTTTTCTTTGTTTTTGAACGGTGGCATGTTTGTCTTCAGGGCAGCCCCATTGAAAGTTAGTTTTTCCCCAAACTTGGGTTTGGATGAAACCATATGTCCCTAAGCCATCAATTTGAAAAGAAAGGATCATTGGAGCTAAGAAGTGCTCCAAATCAATGCTCCCTTCAGAAGTGACTATATACCTCTTAGTAGATGTTAATGGTTGGTGGATCTAGATTTTTTAAAAGAATTACAATGTTTTAAAGAAAGAAAGTCGAGAAAATTTATCATTTTATCTAAAGCCTGTTTGGTTTCTTGGATTCAGATTTTTAAGAATGTTACTTTTCCTGAAAAAAAGCTAGGCCAATCGTCTTTGGTTCGCTTAGAGTTGACATTTCTGCTGGAATTGAGATTTTCATGGGGTTCTTGAATGCACATTTTCAACCTAAATTTTGAAAATGTCAATTCCACCAGGTGGAATTGACATTTCATGGAAACTGATTCATTTCATTGCCCTGCGCCAAGTTAGTTTGAATAAAATTTTTGAGATCCGTAGGCCTCTCCAACCCTAGCGAGTGAGGACTTTAAATCTGTGAATGAAAACGAAACCCTAGCGGCGTTGAGAACTTCTGCTATATGCTACTGAAGAACAAAAATATATTGAAATTTTAGAACGAATATTTAAAATTTCTTAGAGAGATAAATTTTTTAGAAATAACTATCTCAAAATTTTTAAAAAGAAACTATATTAAAATTTAAGTTTTAGATAGAGAAAGTACTTTAAAATTTTAAATAGAGAAACTATATCATATTTTAGAGAGAGAAGCTACTTGAAACTTTTTAGAGAAAGAAACTATCTCAAATTTTAAGTTTTAAAGAGAGAAAGTGTCTCAAAATTTTAGAGAGAGAAACTATATCAAATTTTATAGAGAGAAATTATCTAAATTTTTTAGAGAGAGAAACTATCTCAAAAAATTTAGAGAGAGAAACTATTTCAAATTTTAACTTTTTGAAAGAGAAAGGGTATTAAAATTTTAGAGAAAAAACAATATCAAATTTTAGAGAAAGAAAATATCTTCAAATTTAGAGAAAGAGAGAGCCTATCTCAAATTTTGAGTTTTAGAGCAAGAAAGTATATCAAAATTTATTACCAAAAATGGACATGAAAATGATTGTAACGAATCAATGAATTTTATATTGTGTATCCAAACAAGAGATTTGAGGAATCCTTGATAAGAATTCTTGATATTGGATATCTATAGATTTTTTTGGATTTCAAATATCCAAAATTCCTAATTTCCTCCTATCCAAGTGGGTCCTAACAGTTTTCTTTCTCTCCTAAAAGGAATTATATTGTAACAAATCGAAATTGGGATTTCTGGTTCTTGCACTGTTTTCTTTCTTCAAAACTTCTCTCTCTTTACTAGAGGGAAACTCTCTCTAAAAGGAATTATATTGTAACGAATTGAAAATTGGGTTTTTTGGTTCTTGCACAGTTTTCTCTCTTCCAAACTTCTCTCTCTTTATTAGAGGGAAACTCGTCTTGTATCACTTGTTTCCCTTTCTTTCTTTGGATGGGTACTTGTTTCTCTCTCTTACTTGAATAGAGATTTGTCTAAGAAGGGAAGTGTTTCAAGAGTTGACAGTTATTTGTAAATTTTTATGGATATTATGCTGCGGGGAGAGAGAGAGACGCAACTGCCTTGGTATTTGAAAAGAGAGAAAGAGGGTTTGTATTTCCAAAAAAAAAATATTTCAAGCAATCTAAACAGTGAATTTGCATTTTCCTAGCTTCTACCATATGCAATCCAAACAATACACATTATATTCCAATAAATACCAATTCCATAATACATTTTTCCATACGATTGAAAATCCAAGAAACCAAATGGCCCTTAATTGAAAACAATTTCCTTTATTTTATATTTAATGCTCATTATCATGTCTTTAAGAGTGTATATTGTATTTTAATTTTATATTTTTCTACTCATTAGAATAAACTCAATTTTGGGTTCTCATATTTCTCATCACCGCGCAGCTATAGAAAATAGCAAAAAATAATTTAAGAGAAATCAAATGACCCAATACTTTTGAAACTCCTAAAATTTGTTGGGTCATTTTATTTTATTATGTTTATTTTTTAAAAAAATTACAGATAAATCATGTTTATATATATATATATATATATATATATTTAAAAATAATCCTATGTATTTTATATTTCACAATCAATTCCCATTCGTTTAGAACATAAATTGTATTTAATTTTATCTATTTTATCATACTTCATATCAAGTTTAAATTTGATATGTCTGTTTATTTATTTTAACTTATTTTTAAAATATTTTTATAAGTGTATGATGATCATAAGTATCTACATATCAAATTTGAACTTTATTCAATCTATAAAATAATAAATAAAATTAAAATACTCTTTATGTTCTAAAAAAGATGACTCAAGTGTAAAATATGAAATATATCATACTATATTAAATATCAAAATAAAAAAAATTTACATGTATTTTATTAATTTTGATAGGTGCATGATGATTTGAAGTATAGACACCCAAAGCATGGTCTTTATCTAATAAATAGAACGAAAAATAAAACAATACATGCTCTAAAAATGTGGGATTTAAATGTGAAATATAAAATACATGACATTATTTTTATATACTACAAAAAATAAGGAGTTTGTTTTTATAAATTTCCTTTTTTAAAAGTAAAGGTCACACATATTGGTTCAGAATGCGATTTGAGTTTACATTCGCATTTTGTTGCTTTTTTATGCATAAAAAAGTTTGATTTTTTTATATTTTTATTTTCTATGGGTGTATACAACATAACATTTTGAATGGACCTCTATTTTACATATTTGGCTATTTGTGTTCAAGTTTAGTTAATTGCAAATATTGAGAGTCTTTTCTGCTTTTTTTTCTTTGAACAATTATTCTATATGTTGGTTTGTAGTGTACTTGTTATTTACTAATGTAGTTCTTGTGTGTAGTATTATTGTTGTTATTTCATTTTATTCTCTCAATAAATATATGATATGTTTTGCATTGTGACAATAGAATAAGCATCGGTGTTGGATTTATTGAAAATTTAGACCATAAATGGTCAAGTATTAGTCTAACAACACTAGTTCAAGCAAAAAAATTGTTGTTCAATGACTTTAACATAACTATTCAATAGAAACAAATCATAGTCCTATGTTATGTCATCTTTGCATATCTTTTATTTTTTTTTTACTCCGTTTGTTTGAGCCAAATCCGAGATGTTCATGATTCTATAACTTGCCTTATTTTTTGACAATCCGTATTTTTTACCTAATTTTTTCCACCAACTTTTTAAAATAAAAACCGATTTATTACTAATATTTTGATTTCAGGATATGCTAACTATAGGTTAAAATGTGTTAAATGGCCCTTTAAAAATAGTTGGATGGGGATGAACATATCGCTTTTTTAGGTAAAACTTTATCTTATCATATCCTTTGACTAAAGATGGCATATGGTTTTTCCTCTAGGCCTTGAAAGACATGCTTACCTTATAGTAAGCCAATAAGCGGTTGTTGCCACCATATTTCCAAAAAATAAAAATAAAAATAAATAAATAAATAAATAGAGGAAAAAAACCAAAGTAACGACATGATATTAATTCTTAACTAAATCACATTGGTATTGCAATTGTATATTAACTATTTACTTTTATTACAAAGAGGTCACAAATGCCCCTAACTAAATCACATTGGTATTACAATTGTATACTAACCATTTATTTTTATTACAAAGAGGTCACAAACGCCCCTAGCCATCAGATTTCAAATTGGACAGTTTGGGTATATCACGAAGTTCGAAATTTCTTTTTTTGAAATTAAAATCATGTTAATGGCGTACTCACAACTATCCGATTTTAAATTCGATGGACAAGAGTAATTATGACCTCCTTGTACCAAAAGTAAATGACTTTCTATATACTTTTCCTTTAGAAAAGATGTATAGTTTATATAAAGCATCTCAATGTTAGGAATCGAATAACCTGAAACCCCAAATAAGCCAATCACTGAATATCATACACTCAAATCTCAGGTATATGAAATTGATAACCCAAATAACAAACCCAAGCAATCGTGTGCAATAATGTTTATGCGCGAATTCGCACTAATCTCTTAGCGAGATCAACTTAAATTTCATGTGAAATGAGTTAATTTTTAAGATAAGTAAATAGAGTGAGAGTCGTTCAAATTATAGATTTAAGGGCATCATGGATCTTGCAGATCTAGTACTCTTACAAATCTATTGACAACGCTAGTTTCGAAACCTGTTTACTAGACCTTAAAAAACTTTTAATTCCTAAATAATGAAAATAAATTGAAAATAAATTGAAAATAACAGAAAGATAATCTAAAATTAAAGAATTTATGAATTAAGAGAGGGGGAGATAATTACTTACTTTGGGAACCCGAAATCTAGAGTTTCGAGCTCAGATGGGGCCACTCTTGTACTACCATATCCTCTTTTGAATTCCTTCGGCTGTTATAGTAACTAGATTTTGGGTTGATTAACTTAGATTTGATGTGGCTAGACCCTCCGGCAGGCATGCAAACGAGACAAAGGAGGTCATGCTCAAAGGACTGTTCTGTCATTTTGATAGAACAATATTCCTTAGCTTCTAACTTTTCAATGGTACATCGGATTTGAGCGATTTTTAGACCTTGGATAGTTCTTAAGGTCTAAAATGGTTTGCGATAAGATTCAGATAGTGTTGGGACACTGCTGGGTCTAGATTGGCTATGGATCACTAGACTTAGTATGGTCCATAGAAATTCCCTTAGCCATAATTTCTAGGGGGTATCTACAAATAAATTATGAAAAAAATAAGATGGGATAACTAAATCATAAGTGGAAATAAAGAACAAACCACAACACCGAACTTTACATGATTTACCTTGTTGCGCTACATCCACTGGCAACGCGACAAACAAAGTTCCATTAAAAAAGAAATTTATAATGAGAAATTCAATTTTGTGTCAATGGAAAATACCGGTAAAAAATCATCACTAAAACTTCTTGAACTCGCCCAAAACCCATGACTTAACACTATGATTCACTACTTGGGATGATCCAAGATCAAGAGTACTACGAGCTCCCACAATCTCTCTACAAAGAAGTACAATCCCTTTCTTACTTTTACCATAAGGAAACCTGCTTTTCTAGAGAGAAAAGAGAAAAACTAAAAGAATGAGGCCCAAATGGCCTTTTAGACCTTTTATGCCAGTCATTTTTTATATATAAGATACAATGCCCCTAATGGGTGAGTTTCTATCATTATTAACGATCTCCGCCTTGATAGTAAATCATTTATGTGCCTTATCGAGAATTTCTATGGTTACCTTTTTATGAAGCCTAGAGAAGGTAGGCTCCATTTTAATTTCTCTATCAACTTTAACCAACCGTACTAAACCATCTTCGACAACTTTAACCAACCGTACGAAACCATCTTCGACATTCTCATTGATTCCAACTTTAACCAACCGTACGAAACCATCTTCGACAACTTATCAAACATAATCGTATTGAAGCAATATATGCTTCATCCTCTTGTGATAAACTGGGTTTTTAGCGAAATTAATGGCACTCATGTTATCACATAACATTTCCATGGGTTTGGAGTTGATGCCTAATTCACCTATAAAACCTTGAAGCCAAACCACTTCTTTGCATGGTTTCATTGCTATCATGTATTATACCTCGATATTTGACAATGTCACTGTTGATTGAAGTTTATATATCCACATAACTCGTAGTTGATCTTTCTCTATCAAGATCACCAACATAATTCACATTGATACAGCCTTGAATGAACCCTGAATGTTTGGTAAATGTCATAGCATAATCACATGTGCCTTTCACATACCGAAGTACCCATTTTGCACCTTTCTAATGGGACTTTCAAGATTTACCATATATGAAACCTTAGCCATGGTGTTCTTCTCATCTTCAGTTTTTGGACTTTGCTCATAAGATAACTTGAATTGAGAAGTTAATGGAGTCTTCATCAGCTTTGCCTTGCTCATGCTAAACTTATCAATCATCTTTTTCACAAATGTTTTTTGTGAAAGTGACAGTCTCACTCTACTGATCTCTTTGGATTTCAATTTCAAGTATTTATTTTTCCAGCCCAAGATCTTTCATTTTAAAATTCTTGCTCAAAGATGCCTTAAGCTCATCAATCTTAACCTTATAATTACATTCCAAAAGCATATTATCGACATATAAGACTAATTTCAAACAAAAATTATCATAAAAAAACTTCATATAAACACAATAGTCATAATCACTCCTTTGGTAACCAAAACTTATCATAAATATGTCAAAGTCTTGTACTATTATTATATTGATGCTTTTGAGTCCATATATGAATTTCTTCAACTTGCACACTAGCCATTTTTTTCCCTTTATAGGAAACCTTTATGGTTGTTGCACATATAACTCTTCTTCAAGTTCACCTCATAAAAAAGTCATTTTTACATCTATTTATTCAAATTCCAAATTATATAGTGCAACAAGCCCAATCATCAATTTAATGGAGGCTAACTTCATAACTAGTAGGAAGATTTCAAGGAAGTCTACACCTTCCTGTTGTGCAAAACCCTTTGCAAGTGACCTCACCCTATACCATTCGACATTTTCATTAATCATTTTTTTGATTTTGAACACCAACTTGCGACCAACCACTTTTTTACCCTTTGGTAATTCTACTAAATCTCAAGTCTTGTTCTTTTTAAGAGCCAATATTTCTTCTTCCATTGCCTTCTTTCAAGATATGGAGTCATCTCCTTCCATAGCTTCTTAGTAAGCATTTGATTATTTATTCATGGCCACCAAAATAAATAACGCTTTAGGATCCGCATACTTTCTAAACCATTTGGGTGAACGAATTATCCTTGTAGATTGTTATGGTTTGGATGATGCGACTTCTTCATGTGAATCACTTGGTTCACCAACTTGGCCTTCTTCATTAATGGCTTCTTCATTCACACTTGTGTGTACATCTTTTGATATATGGGCCTCACTAGTTGATAGAACATAGTGTTTACATTCCAATCTGTGTCGATCTCTGTGATGAGATCTGTTCAAATCTTAGCAAAAACTGAGTTATTTTGAAAAGGTAGAGAAAGATGGGTCGCTTGAATTATAGGCTCAGAAAAATCCCAGATCTATACAGATTCGGTCTTTTTCTGAGTCCACTGGCAGCGCCAGCTCCAAATCCGTATTTTGACCAAAAAACGCTTCTAAATTTAATAAAATCTAATAATAATTTAATTTTCATAAAAATAATTCATAGCAGAGAATTAAATGAAGAAAAAAAACAAATTAAATCAAGCAAAGAATGTATACTTACCTCTAGGGACCCGAAACCTGGAGTTTTGAGCTTGGATCAAGCCGTTATTCCGATTTACGCTACCATCTCCTTTTTTTTGTTGTCTTTTACTTGCTGGAATTCATAGATCTAAAGTTCTTTGACCTAGATCTAGGGTTTCTAAGGCACAGGGAAAAACTGAAAATTTTAAGTAGGGTCTACCTAGGTTTTTCTCAAGATTAGAGGAGAATTTCCTTAACTTTCTAATTGGGATCTCCAGAGGTTGAATATGAATTCCGGGATTTTCTTTGATTTTTTGGGATTTTTTCAAAATTTTTAGGAATTTTCTAAGCGTTTTTCTTATTTTTGGTATTTTTTGGGTAATTTTTCTAATTTCGAAAATTTCTAAGTTTTTTTGGTCTCTTTTTCTCTCCCCTTTTGGGTTAGGGAGAGGGGGTATTTATAAGATTCATGAATTTTTCTAAATTTTTTAGGGCTTTTTCAGATCTTTTTGGATTTATCTTGAAGTTTTAGCTTTATCTAATTAAAAAATATATATTTATTGCATCATCAGATGCGTTGACTGCATCATCAGCCCGCGTCTGGGCCTGTCGGGCCCATTACAGCCCGGCCCTCAGCCCGACAGTTGGGTCTCACGGGGACTAAATTGTCATTTGTTATATCATTTTATCCATAAGTCTGATTCAGGCGATTCTTGAACCGTTGGAAAGCTCTTAGGCTCTACTTCAAATTGGAATAAGATTTGGGTAGTTTTGGAGTAATTAAATTGGGTACACTAGGATAATATGGTCATATGGGTTCATAAAACCATAGAATTTTTCAGATTTAAAATGGGGCATCTACAATTGCCCCTATTTAGCACTCTTTAACATTTGAGGGATAGGTGAGTGGTAAAGAAGTATACACTTTGACGTTCCCTGTCCTTCAAGGGGTAGGTGAACGTCAAAGATAAAGTAGACATTTTAAATTTCTTCCTGAGGTCACGTGGTCAGGGGCACACCAATTATCCTGCGCTCACCGAGCTCACCAACCTAGGGCATTTTTCCTCGGCGTGAGATGTCGGTGAGTTACACAAGCTTGAAACTCGAGTTGGATTTTCTAGTCATGCCACTTAACTTCAGGGGTTTTTGTAGTTTGAATTTTTAACTCTGGCATTTTCTTTGATCTCCTTAGGGTTTCCTAAGGCTGTCTATAGGAAAAATTTTCTATAGGAAGAGACTTGTCTAGCCAAATTCAAAGTGAGAGACGAGATAGCAACGCGGCAATCGCGGCAATCGCGGCAATGCGATAATCATCATATACGGGTGTCCAAGCTCCTTCTTGTTTTTAAGACTTTTTTAGAATTTTTGAAAGTAGGGGGAGATTTTGAAATAGAACTTGGAGCAAGGATATGCTATGATTTTAACAAAGAAATTAAAATTTTGGAAAACACAAGACATATAGTGAAAATTTTGAAAAAAAAAAAGATATTTTGAAAAATAAGGTTGGTTAGCACTTTTAACTCCTGCAACCATAGAGCCCTCTAAGAAGTTTAGTGTCATGCAGCGATGGACCATACACCCAACCCTTTTACGTCAATATGGGGATAGACGAAATCCATCAAACAGGGTAGTTGTACCCTGGATACACCCGACCTTTTGCATCATACGAAGCTATACGGTAATTGCCTCGGCTCTTTTACGTGGCAGGAGTTTGACGTTTTTTTCATTGAAATAGGGTGGTTGTGCCTTGGATACACCCGATCTTTCACGTCATACGTGGATAGATGATATCTGCCTCGGCTCTTTTACGTCACACGAGTTTGACGTCTTTCCATTGAAACAAGGTGGTATTTCCTGGATGCACCCGACCTTTCACACCATAGGAGGATAGATGGTACCTTTCTCAGCTTTGTTACATCGCACGAGTTTGATGTCTTTCCATTAAACAGGGTGGTTATGCCCTGGATACACTCGACCTTTCACGTCATATGGAGTTACACGGTACCTGCCTCGACTCTTTTGCGTTACACAAGTTTGACGTCTTTCCATTGAAATAGGGTGGTTGTACCCTAAATAAACCCGATTTTTCACGCCATATGAGGGTAGACGATATCTTCCTCGGTTCTTTTACGTCGCACGAGTTTGACGTCTTTCTTGTCTCCGCTCTTTAACGTCGCACGAGTTTGACATTTTTTCTATCTCAGCTCTTTAATATTACACGAGTTTGACGCTTATCATGTTTCGCTCTTTAAAGTTGCACAAGTTTGACGCTTATCCTGTCTAGGCTCTTTTACGTCGCACGAGTTTGACGTTTCTTTGAATTAGACTTTGGGACATCATACGCACATACGGGGATGCGCTTGGCTCATTTTGCCCTAGGGGATCCAGTCGAGAGAAAAATGCTCCCAGACTAGTCAATATCGTCATTGGCGAGGTTCACCCATCTCCGATATGTGGCAGTTGGTAGTTATACTCATACAACCATGGAATGCCTGACTAGTTTCAATCCTTCATAACGTGCATAGGAAGTTGGCTTTGAGAACAAGGCCAGATCGACTAACAATTTAACCTCTTATAGTGATGGAGGAAGTCCTCTCTAAAAGAGTTTTGAAAATGGAGGGTTTTAACAATCAGATTGAAAAAGTGCTTTTAAAAGGGACGGGCCTTACAGTTTTGCCACCTGTTGCCCCTTTGGTGGTCATTTTCTTTATTATATTTTACTCAAAGATGCTGAAAGGATTTCCTTGCGGGATCGTGAGAACTTAAAAGTTTCGAAGTTGTCTCTTTACTTTTGGAGCTTTCATCCTGTGCTTCGCGGGTCTATGAAGAGTTCTCTGGATTCTGGCTGGGCTTCCACCTTGGAGAGGTCTCGATGTTCTTCCAGGATTTTTTGAAGTTCCTTCGGTTTTCCATTCATATCACGCTCTTGCATCTTTCTGAGTTGGTTATGTTGGGAACCTGCAGGTTTTGGAGGAGTCTTCGTCCTCAAGGTCTGCTTGTGCTGTATTGTTGGAACTTGCAAGTACTTGTTTGTACTTGAGTGTTTTTTTATTAAGAAGCTCCTTCTTGGAGATCTTTTTTTTTTTTTTTTACCCATGATGCCCTTTCGGGTTTTCGCCATGTCCACTTTTTTTTTTTTTTTTGATGCCTTTTCAAGTTTTCATCACTCTTTTGAGCCTGTTACGGGTAGTATTTTTTGAGATATATCACATTGATGGGGTTGTTGAGCTTGTGCCCCTCCCAATTAGGTTTGAACTTGCCTAAAGGGTGTGGGTTTGCAGGAGTGTGGAAGATTTTTTTGAGTACCATGTTCCCTTCCCTGAACTGTCGAGGAACAACTTTACTTTGGTGTGCCCTCTCGATTCTATGCTGGTAAGCAACAATATTTTATGTTGCTCGTAGTCATCTTTCATCCAAATTAACGAGTGCAGCGATTCGTGCTTCAATCTTTTGTTCCTCATTTGAATTTTTTATAAATAAGTACTCAGAGAGATGGTATCTCAACTTCAATGCGTAACACTGCTTCCATATCATACACCAATGAGTACGAGGTCATGCCAGTAGGAGTCTTCTCAGTTGTCCAGTAGGCCCATAGCGTGTCATTTAGCTTTTCGTGCCAATCTTTGCCACATTCTATTATTTTGTCTATAATTATGAGAAGTCCTTTGTTTGTAGCATCCGCTTGTCCATTTCCTTGAGGGTAGTAAGGTGTGGAGAATTTCTACGTTATCCCAAACTTCTTGTACACCTTAGAGACCTTTTCATTTTTGAGATTGGATCCATTGTTAGTAATGATTGACTCAAGAACACCGAACCTGAATACAATATTGTTCTTTATGAAACGGGCAACATGTTGTCCCTCAATTTTGACAAATGATGCGGCCTCTACCCATTTGGTGAAGTACACTGTAGTCATTAATATAAAACGGTGGTTGTTTAAGGCTTTCGGTGAGATCATTCCGATGATATCAAGACTCCACATGGCAAATGGCCATACAGGCGGTGTTGAGTTGAGTGGTACGGACGATGCATGGATGAGGTCTCCATAAAGCTGACATCTAGGGAAAATTTTAAAAAACAAGTTTTGGTAAGCAGTTTAGGCTCATGCTACCATAGAGCTCTCTCTTCTTCTTCATTTTTTTTTTCATGAGCTTGTCGAGCCTCTACTTGGGACTTTCAGGACGAGGAATCACTAAGTACTTCATCATCTTCCAATCTTGGCTCTTATGTCACAATTCAAGGAAGACTTTTTCTGGTTTTTAGCAAACCGGTGTCTTGGATAATGTGGGATATGCCTCAAAGTGCTTAGAATATCCTTGGACTTCCAATTTTGTTCCTCCACTACCACTCTTTTGAAGGTCAAAAAGTCGAGCTTCTTCCAGTTTTACTTGGACCGACCTTCCTTTGCTTTCTAATGCCATTCTAACCTGAGAAGAGAAGAACTTCTGACGATTTTGGAGAAGAGACAAAAAGATAGAGAAGTTCTATTTTTCTATCGCCCCGGGGTCCCTTTCGGGTGTTTAGCCCGATAGCTATTTTTCCAACGCTCGGGGTTCCTTTCGGATTTTCATCTTAGCAATTTTTTTTTTTTTTTTTTCTTTCTTTGTCTCTAGGGTCCCTTTCAGGTATTCAGCCCAATGGCTTTTTTTTTTCAACGCTCGGAGTTCCTTTCGGATTTTCAACGTGACAGATTTTTTATTTATTTATTTATTTTCTCTTTTGAAGAAGAAGAAGAAGATGATGATGATGATGAAGAAGAAAAAGGAGGAGGAGAATAGTTGGTGGCGTTTTTTCCTTCTTGTGGCACTTCGTCTTAAAAAATATATAAGAACTCGATCATCCTTCCTTCTTCTAATTGGCAGGGACATCCTAGTCATGGTTATCCTTAGATTTTTCTTGCCTTTAGTTAGTATATGATACTTCCTTGACAAAAGTTGTCGAATCTTTATAAAATCTTTCTTCCTTGGATTGCTTCACTCGAGCCTTAATCTTCAAGCTCAGAGTCACTCTCAGCTTCCTAGTACTTCAATCTCTTGTTGAAGTTAGCTAAGCTCATCTTTTTCCCTTTTTTTTTTTTTTTGTTTCTTTCAACTACTTAAGTTGTCAATACTATGGAATAGAATGCCTAATCCGAGCATGGATGCCCCACTTGGCTTATTTGAAATATAGGAGTAAGGGATCACCCCAAGCCTTTTCAGTAATCTTTTTCAGTTGTAACTTCATGTTGCTTTTGAGGAGTATATCGCCTTGAAGCATGTTGGGCGTCATCAGATAAGGTGTGGGCCTCACCGGTTGCCCTTGCTTTATTTTCAACATCAAGTGAGGGTTCCCCTATCAAGTTGTTTTACAGGGCTACTCCTGTAGGGTTTTCTCCATTTGATGGGACAATCAGTATCTTGGATGAGACTGCCTCCATAGTATTTTCATTAGATGGGGCGATCCTTATCAAACTGGTGGATAGGACTGCCCCTGTTGGATCTTCTTCTTTTCTTTGAGTGTTGAGCGCCTCAAGTGCTGTAATCATGCCCCTGCCCCTATCATTTTCTTCGGATCCTTTCTCTTCAGGGAATAATATGATTTTATCTTTAATATCTGGTTCTTCATTCCATATACGCGAGTTATTCAGAAAATCCAGTGAAAGTGGCCTAGGTGGTCCCCTTAGAATTTCTAGGGGTTTGATTTCTATTAACTCTTGGAGAGGTGTTGGATTGAGTGGCATTGAAGGAGCATATATAAGATCCCCATAAACTTGACATTTAGGACATCTCTTCACATATTTCCAACAATCTTCAGCCATAGTAATCCAGTAGTATCCTTGTCTTCTGACTTTTCGAGCTAGGAGTGTTGCCCCTACGTGTCCTCCTTCGTTGTGTAGTTCTTTGAGCACTATGTCGACCTCGGTTGGTTAATACACCTTAAGAGGATTCCTTCAAAGGACTTCTTGTAGAGGATGTCATCTTTGATCAAGAAGTTAATTGAGAATCTTCTTAAGGCACCCTTATCTATCTTTGAGGCTCCTTTGGGATGCGTTCCATCTTTGAGTAAGACTGATACATCATGATACCAACGCTTAGCTTTGACTATCTGGTTGGCCCCGAGGGTGAACACTTCTTCTTCCCTCTTTGATTCTTGATCTTCCTCTTCCGACTCCATCTTGGGAGGAGAAGGATTACTCTTGTATCTAATGTAGAATGATTGGACACTCATTTGGGGAGGAATGTTCACCATTGATGCGAGAGTGGTCAAGGTATCGGTGAACCGGTTGTTTTCCCGAGCCACATGTGAAAGGTTACTCTTTGAAGCATTTTGAAAACTTTTCAACTGAATCCTGGTAGAGCTGGAGCTTTTTGTCTCTAACCTTCCATTCTTCGTTGATTTGATTTATTACAAGTAAAGAGTTACTCATGACCTGTAATTGTTCAATTTGGAGTTCACGGGCGTTCTCGAGACCAGCTATTAAGGCTTCATATTCTGCAACATTACTTGTGCAGAGAAAATTGAGCCTTATAGTAGATGGAAACATTATTTTCTCTAGATAGCATAGGATGACTCTGACACCAGTACCGTATTCAGTCATAGGTGGGATCCTCAATGACAAAGAGGTCCTCATCAGGGAGATTTATTTTAATGGGGATGCAGTCAGGTAAGGCATGCTCAGCTAAGTGATCGGCAATTGCTTGCCCCTTGATCGATTTCTTAATAATATATTCGATGTCAAATTCACTCAGGAGCATTCTCTATTTGGTTAATCATCCATTTAGAACATGTTTTTCTACCAGGAACTTGAGTGGATCCATCTTGGATATCAGCTTGATGGTATGAGAAAGCATATAATGCTTCAACTTTTGAGTTGCCCACACTAAGGTTAGACAATGTTTTTCCACATCCGAGTATCGTATTTCATAGTTGACCATTGTCTTACTGATGTAGTAGATGGTTCTCATTTCCTTGGTCATTATATTGCCCTAGCATTACCCCCATTGTCTTATCAGTCACAGCAAGGTAAAGGAATAGAGGTTTGTTGGGATCAGGTGGACTTAAGATTGGTGGGTTAGAAAGGTACTCCCTTATACGGTCAAAGGTTTTTTGACATGCCTCATCCCAGATAAATGGGGTGTCCTTTTAACGGACGATTGGATAGACTACATTTCTCAGCTAATTGGGATATAAATCTCCGGATAGCCTGGATTCTGCCTTGCAACCTACGAATTTCTCAAATATTCTTTGGAGGTGGCATTTATGAGATAACCTTAATTTTTATTGGGTCCACTTCTATTCCTCTTTGGCTCACAATGAAGCCAAGTAGCTTGCCAGACTTAACACCGAAGGCGCACTTCTAAGGATTCAACTTTAGTTGGTGCTCTCGAAGTCGGTCAAATATTCTTTTCAAATTGGAAAGGCGGGCATCTCGAGTTTTGGATTTGACTAGGATATTATCCATATAGTCTTCCATAATGTCATGTATCGAGTCATGAAATATAGTAGTCATAGCCCTCTAATAGGTTGCACCAACATTTTTAAGATCGAAAGGCATGACTCTATAGTAGCATGTCCCCCATTGTGTGATGAAAGAAGTCTTTTTTTGGTCTTCTTTCACCATGAGGATTTGATTGTAGCCAGAGAAACCATCCATTTAGAATAACATCTACTGTCCAGCAGTGTTGTCAACTAGGGCATCTATATTTGGAAGAGGAAAGTCATCCTTAGGACAGGCTTTGTTCAGGCCCCTATAGTCGATACAAACTTTGATTCTTCCATCTTTCTTAGGTACTACTAAGATATTGACTAATCAATCCATATAGTCCGCAGGAAAGATGAACTTTGCTTTTAAAAGTTTGTCAATTTCTTCTTTTATCTTCAGCTCTAAGTGAGGTTTTTGTCGGCGTAGTTTATGTTTGATGGCTCTTGCCCCTTTATGGAGTACAAGATGGTGTCGTACCAATTCGGGATTTAAGCCAGGCATATCTTCATAGGACCATGCAAATATGCCAATGTATTTTTTTAAGAGGAAGATCTTCTTGCCTTGTTCTTCTGGTGACTGAGAGCTTCCAATTTTTGTGACCTTCATAGCTTTCTCAGTTCCTAGATTGTTGTCTAAGGTCTCCTCGACCATAGCAGTAGGACTACCATCGACTCTCGTCTTAAACTACTCAGCTTGGAACATGAGTTCCTCAATGGGAGGTTCTTCATCTGCCTCAAAGTTTTCATCGGCAGATGAGTCCTCATTTGTTTCATTTTCATTTTCTTCCTTGACTTCATTTAAGTTGTCACTGGATTTGTCAAGGGTCTTGACTGTATTTTCTACAATCGGAAAGGTAATGGTGTCAGAAAGGCTTCGCCCAGGATGCTTGTTTAGGCATCCTGTGCCAACCCGTTTTTTTGGCACAGGGACTTGAAAGTGTCGTTGTATCCTCTTGATGGATTCAATAGATAGGGGAGTAATGCTCCAATTTTCAGTAATTACCCTAGTTTACTTGGGAGTTGAGGAGGTATTAGTCACAATATGGGCTTCAAATGTAAGCCGGGAAAGTTGTCGTTCTAACAACTCTTCTTCTAGAGGAATAATGATCTTCGGTTTTGGAAGAGATTCAGTCTTTCAGTGGTCAAGACCTTAAATTCCTCTAAGAATAAAACCTCGATGCCGAGAAGATTTGAGTTTGCATTGAAGCTTAGAAAGTGTGCAACCCAACCCTCTTCGATCATCGGTTTCTACTTTAGCATGAGGGGAATGAGTAATTGCCTTAGGAACACCTTGCTCATTTTTTCCAAGGCTAGAGCCGGGGCAGTAACCCCGAGCCAATAGCAAATTCCATGCTGTTCACGAACCGAAATCGTAATGACTACAACAATTTTTCAATTTCTCAGACTCTTCATGTGTTTCATGGATCATAACACAATTTTTCTTATATGTTAGAAGTGAGATCTCTTAGATTTTCCAATTTTTAGAGGGTTTCTTTTTTTCTGCTTTGATTGCATCTGAACATACGCGAGCCACTCCTCCAACAGTTGGGAATTTCAGGCATCAATGCAAAGTGGAGGCCAAAACAAGATTTTCATGTAACCATGGCTTGCCAATGAGTAGATTGAAGGAAGGTTTAATGACAATGATATAAAACCTCACTATTTGGACCACCAGCTCAATCTTAAGAGTGAGTGGGATGATCCCTAAAGTTTTTCTTTGAGCCCCTAGGTTGCAATTGAGATGTTTGAGACCTCAAGGTCTGTTTGTGATAGCCTTACTCTTAGAATAGTTTTCAAGGGACAGATGTTCAGAGATGCCCCATTGTCAACCATCACTCTCCTGATTTCATAACCGCTCATGAAAATAGTGGTATAAAGTGGATGGGTATGAAAACAATCGAACCCCCGAGGTATGTCATCATCAGTAAATGTAATGGGGGTCGGTGCCGTTAAAAGATTGATCATGTTGCTTAGCTCTTCGGGTCTAGTATGGGCAGTAGACTCAATATCTGAGTCATCACGAACTACAGACATGATTAGAAAAATTATGTAACAAAAATCTTCTTCTTTTTTTAATCTTATTCTTTTTTTGCCTTGTTTTTTTTTAGCTATCTAGAAAAAAAAAAACAAGATAAAGATGCATCTACAATAATTTTTTGTTTTTTAAAAAAAAAGCAGAAGTTAATGTCAAGAAAATTATAAGCTATGCAGATAAGGTTTGATAACAAAATATAAGATAACAAAAAGATGAGATCTATTTCTAGTCTAAAGAGATAAAGTAGAGAAGGCCTAGATCTATTTTTTCTTCTTCTTTTTTTTATTTTGATAAAAATTGTTTTATCAAAAGAGATAAAGATTATTTTTTTTTTTTAAAGGAAAGAGATAAAAATGCTTCTAAAAGATGTATTCTAAAAAAATAAAGATGCCCTTAAAGAAGTTAGAAAAGAGATAAAGATTATTTCCTTTTAAAAAAAAATAAATATGTATTCTAAAAAGACAAAGATGCACTTAAAGAAGATAAGAATGATCTAAAAAAGATAAAATATGATCTAAAGATGATAAGTATGAATAAAAGAAGATATAAAAATATGATATAGCTGATATCGATGATAAGTATGAATAAAAGAAGATATGAAAATATGATAAAGATGATAAATATGATATAGATGATGTCAAGATGAATCTAAAGATGTTCTAGATGAGAAAGATGATCTAAAAGATTATCTAAAAAGATGATCTAAAGATAAAGATGAGACCTAAAAGAAGATTATCTAAAAAAGATAAAGATGATCTAAAGATTGATCTAAAAGATTGACCTAAAAGATGATCTAAAGATAAAGATGATCTAAAGTTAAAGATGATCAAGATGGATATAAAAGAAGATCTAAAAAGATAATAATAATGGATCTAAAAGATTAATATAAAAGAATATGATCTAAAAGATCCAAAAGATCATAAAGATAAAGAGAAAAAAGATCCTAAATTTTTTATAGAGAGAGAAACAATAAGATCTAGAAAGAAAAGATCGAATCTAATAAAAAATAAATCTTTTCAAATCTGACTTGTTTTTTTTTTTTTCTGAAACAATAAATATGAGAAAAAAAGAAGAAGTTTTTTTAAGTCTAAAATACATATCTGAAGCTCAAGGTGCCCCACGGTGGGCGTCAAATTGTTTACACTTCGATCTACGCCGATCTCAGTGATGAGATATACTCAAATCTTAGGAAAAACTGAATTATTTTGAAAAGGTAGAGAAAGTGGGGTCACTTGAATTATGGGTTCAAAAAAATCCCAGATCTATACAAATTCGTTCTTTTTTTTAGTCCACTGGCAGCGCCAGCTCCAAATTCGTATTTTGATCTAAAAATGCTTCTAAATTTAATAAAATCTAATAATAATTTAATTTCCAGAAAAATAATTTATAGCAGAGAATTAAATGAAGAAAAAAACAAATTAAATGAAGCAAAGCAAGGTATACTTACCGCTAGGGACCCGAAACCCAGAGTTTCGGGCTTGGATCAGGCCGCTCTTTCGATTTATGCTACCATCTCCTTTTTTTGAAGGCCTTTTGCTTATTAAAATTCATAGATCTAAGGTTTTTTGACCTAGGTCGTAACAATCCTAAAATTTCAAAAAAAAAAAAAAAAAAAGGGAAAATGATGCTTTTAATAGGTGATGGTCTGATTGAGTATGATGGTCCTTGGAGACCATCACTATTTTCCAAACTTTTACTTTGGTTTAACTTTTGCTTTTGCCTGCTTTTGCCTTTGCCTGTTACTTTTGCTTCTTGCTGCCTGCTGCTCGCCACGTCCTTTAGCAGACGTGGTTTTCGTATGTTAAAAGCAGACGCTTAACGCGACACCTCAGGTATGAGGTAGAGCGTAATAAAATATTATAATAATACGTTCTAAGAATTTAAATAGGGGAGGTGAGCACTCCTACCCTAGAAAATTTTGAGACCTCTCTCTCTCTAGCCGAATTTTTATCGAAGTTCCCTCTCAAATATTTGTGGGTAAGTGACATCATCTTCCCGTAAATTAGTCTATTTTTAATAAATAGTGATATTTCCGTCTAGGATCTTTATTTTATTAGTTTTATGTGTAAGTGACCTCATTATCTCGAAAAATAATCCATTCTTTTTAAAAATAAAATGAAATAATTATTTCTGCTTATTATCATGAATTTTAGGCACGATAAATTTTATGCGCACACGACCTCATTATCTTGAAAAATAATCTTTTTAATAAAAATTGTGATATTTTATCTATGTTAGAAATTTTGAATGCTGTAAATTAGAAAAATAAATAAA
>NW_006500356.1:685231-721766 GCF_000471905.2 Amborella trichopoda | reverse complement strand
TATATATATATATATGCTAAGATGATCGATCGAAGAGTTTTCCGGTCATTGAAACGAGGGTTTTGAGGGATACCTTGAAAATAGCATTACAAATTGTGGAATTCATAGGGATATAACTAACGTAGAGTATCTTGGTAGAATTTTGAAACGTACAGTGTTTCGTAGTCACACTCATTACGAAGGTAAATTTGAACAAAAGCTTATGTTGTCCTGCATGGTAAACATGCACACTTGGGGCATGTTTGGTATATTTGAAAATATTTTTATGAAAGTTTGTTCATATGGAAGAACTCCTTGTGATTAGGTGTAGGTATTTTTTCACATTAATTATAAACCAATTAATGTGAAAAATGAAACTAATTGATGTAAAAAACTCCAACATCTAATCACATAACTAAATGTGCCATTAGTCAATGAAAAATCAACATGCACCATTGACGTAAATATTAAATCACATAATCCCCATAGCTAGCCGTTTTCGGCTCCATAACAAATTGTCCCTAGGATCAACATACGAGTCCTATTTTATTTATTTTTTAATGTATTCGTAAATTATTGCACACCCTAGCATCCACTTTCTATACGTGCGCTTTTGCATCAAGTTCAAACTAAGTTTGGCATCGTACTTCCCCATCGGTTACACGTGCATGAGATGAACGAAGTGCTGGTTCTCATTATAGGGCAGTGATTTCATGCAACGGATGTATCATAGTATAATACAATCACATTTTTAGAAAACTATATTTGTGGTATTTGTATGATTCAAAATTTTGTACACACTCTCTTCATTTCAATAATCAAAATCTAATAGTGTTAAGACAAGACCGGTTGGTAGATGGATACCCCCTGTACAAGGTTGCTTAAAGCTAAACTTTGATAGTAGCTCCCTCGGTAATTCGGGTAGTACTGGTATTGGAGGTGTGGTACGAAGTTGGACTGGATAAATTATTCTTGCTTATGCCGGACCAATTGGAATTGCCATGGCTAACATGGCTGAGTTCAAAGCCTTACTCAAAGGATTACTTTTTATTAAAGTCATGAATCTGGGTCACTGTATAATGGTCGAAGGCGATAGGTGATATAACAAGGAACAAAGAGTCCCTTGACTGATGTGGTCGATCTGGGTACAAGTGGTTAATTTGGAAGGGGATTTATCTTTATCATTCCATCATGTCTTTAGATAATCGAACGTTATTGCTGATGGACTGGCTAAAAGAGGGGTTTCCATGGATTCTGTTTCTATCGTGAATGATGTAATGAGTGAGTAATATAACTGTATTCTAGTTTGGCAATAAAATTTGATAACATTTGTAAAAACATAAAAATAAAAAATAAAAATCCCAAAAAAAAGTTTCAATTTGAACCCTATGGTGAAAATTAGTCCCCTCCAACAACGAATCTACACCATTCATTTGGTGAATTTCAAGATCTTAGCCTTTACAAACTCAAAATTATTTTTTTCTTTTTTAACATTGTTTATCTAATGATAATAAAACCATCTAAAAAAGCTGGAAAAGAAAAAACCCATCTAAGGCCTAGATCTAAGCATTTCACCAAAATGGACGGCCTATGTTAATGTGGCTCAAAAAAGACTTTCTAAGTTGCATTTTTCAAATTTTTCTTTTTTTTGATTGTTCATTACAATGAAAAGAGTATATATTTCAAATTTTGGAACAAACAAATAGCCTTAACATGGTTTTAAAGGGTTGTTGCATCATACTATAATACAAACGTTGCATGAAATCACTGCCACTCGTTATAACTGCCATTGATCTCTCTCTCTCATAATTCTTTCTGGTAAATTATAGATAAATCTATTTTTAATTTTTTAAAATAATATCATGTATAAGTAATTGTGACTTCCATGTATAAAAGGTAAATGGTCTCATTGCATACAATTCTATTTCAATTTTATTTATATTTTTATATGTCGGATCAAGCTCAAATTTGGTATGTTCATATTTCTTGCCAATGTTTAACATGGATGGTGAGCGGATCGTTCAACCACAAATTCATGTTGGGTCGTTGGATTAGTGTTCCAAATCGTGTTTGCATAGGTACGACTTGGCAATCTAAAAAATATAAAAAATACATGAAATAAAATAAGAATTAAAACAATGATTTCAAGGTTGGGGATTTAGATGAGACCTAAAAAAAACATTAGATAAGCTTAGAAAAAAGTAAAAACGTATATAAGTGGGGGTTTTAGGGAGGAACTGAGCTGGGACCCATATCATTCCCGAACAAGTTCGGTCCTAATGGATTTCCATTCAGATTGGTGATCCATATCGAAAGTCCTCGGGTTTTAAAATATTGCTTCTTACCACTTATACCTAAAAAAAAAAATTTAAAAAAAAATTCAATATTTTATATCATAAACATTCCAAATTGAGTTTAATCCAATAAATAAAAATTAGATAAAACTAAAATGCAATTTACGTTCTTATAAAATGAAACTTGATTATAAAGTATATTTTATGTTAGAGTATTTTTAAATATAAAAAAATATGAGTGGATTTATCTATAAATTTACATATTACATTATTAAGAGTGATGGACTATCCCAGCATCATAACTATAAACTCCTCGTATTGTCTCTAGTTCTTATATGAAGAATCCCATCAGGTAGGTTATATGCTTGTTCTCTTAAATTATATTTTTCAATAGAATATTATAGATAATTATTTATTTCCTTAAAAAGGTTGACCTTATAAAATAGAGGTTAAAGGGGAGGTTTACATTAAAGTTCTTATAAGATCTGGCCTTTGTGATCACCCGCTTGTTGCATCTCCTCTCGAATATACCAATTTGGTATTCATCCGTTACTTTAATTTTTCTTTTACCGGGATCAGAACCAGCCAAGTATCATCTTCCCTCTACTAGGATGTTCGCATTCTTACTTTCGTGAGGTCGACAGATTTTAAAGGAAGTTTATGAGGAACGGTAAAATTACGAGAAATGACCCTCTCTCATCTATGTGTATAGGATTTCAAATAATCATCATTAAATTTGATACAGATATTTAAAAAAGTCAAGTCACACATTTATGTGATAACTTTTCTAGATATCCACATCAAATTTAATGGCGATCATTTGAGATCGTATACGTATGGGTGGGAGAAGGTCTTATAGAATCATTACTCAAAGTTTATATAAGGATGCTACTTTATAATGTAGAACTACGGATGCCGCTAAATAATCCATCAAAAAAGGTAGTTTTAATGTTGCAAAACCTTTTGAGTGATCATCCCGACATCGAGATGTATGACTATAAAAAATAAAAATATTTTAAGTCTAAAAAGTAGTGCATTTTACAACATATTATTTATACCGTCCATTTTCAAGATTTTCATATGTTTATAGATCTACTTGATTTTAACTATTTTTAAAATTTAAAATTTCATATTTAGATATAAAAATAGATTTTGAGATAATCCTAATAACATTTTACATCAAAATTATACACCATGATAAAATTTTAAGGGCACCGTACCTCTACACCCGGAGGCGTCCATATGCCAATTTCACCCATTGGGAAAATATCTATATGCCTCCTATTTTAAGTTTTATATCTCAATCAATGTTTCAAAAATATCTTGGACATAAAAATTTTAAGTTTTATATCTTTTTAACCCTTTACACTAATTTTATCCACTTTAATCATATGTTTTTTACCATAAACAAATTGTAAAAAGTTCTTCTAAACACATCATCTCTCTCTTTTCACGTCTCACTCCCAACTCTCTTTCTCTCTCCCCCATGACTATCCCCAAACCCCTTCTCTCTCTCCGTATTACCCTAAAACTAGGGGCACGGGAGAGCAAAGTTGAGTCTTTGAGCTTCAGGGACCAGAAAATTTTGGACAGAATTGCCACCGTTCTCTTTTTAGAATGGAAGGTGTTGGTCCCTTCTCGCCAGAAATTCGACAAAAAACGACGAATGGTGATTCCGGTCTTCAGTTGCATGTTCCAGAGCAGGCTCTATACTCCTGCACATAGTTAGTAAATCGCCGATTTTTTTTTTTTTAAATCGGTGACTTTATTAGGAACTGTTTAAAACTGTGACTTTATGAAAAGGTCGGCAAAAAATCTCGATTTTTTCATAAAAATGTTTAAAGCACTATTTTTTCATAAAACGATTTACACAAGACTTAAAATGCATATTTTTTTTTACATGTAATTTTTCTTCTTTTTTTTTTTTATATGTTCGAGTTTTCTTGTTTTTCTCTCTCTAAAAATCAGCATCCCCCAGCAAAAAATCAGCATCCCAAATCTTGCCCAAGCCCAAAGGTACCTTTTGCCATTTCTGTACTTCTTGCTTACTGAAATCCCACTTAGAATTGTTTTGCCCTAGTTGCTTCAAAGTTTACACTTAGGAGGCATCATTAATTGATGGCGTGAAATGCTCAAAGTGTGTCTCAGTTTCACATTCAACCAGTGTTTCTCCTGAATGTTTGCCTATTTATGCCTGCACTCATTGCACAAACCCTAACTTTCCTTTCACAAATAATGGTGATTCTAATAAGAAAGGGTGGGGAATTGATAGGAACTTGTGTTCTATAACTCCTAATTCTAGACCAGTCGTGAATCTCTTAAGTGCAAGGGCTATTGTGGCAGCCGCTCAAATTTCTTCTCTCTTTATGAATAGATTTGCAATGACTGCTAGGGGTGAAGCTGATCGAAGAGTCATAGATTCTTCGAACGCAAAAAGAAGGGCAAGTGATGCTCTTGTAAAATCCTTTAAATTCAGAGCACCCAAACATAGAACTCAAACCCTTTGTCTTTCTCTCGGGAAACATCCTTTTGAAACAGACAAGCCTTTGTTTTCATTAAAAAAGAAAAAAGTTTATATAGAGCGAAGGCTTTAAATAATCAAGTTAGAGCGCACTTCAAAAATTTCACTAGACGATGTTGTTTTAATGCTCAAATATCCTCAAATTAGTCATCTCGACATCAAGATGCATGGACAAGAGAAAAAATAAATTTCAAGTTTTGAAAATAGTGCATCTTGTAACGCATTTTTTGACCGTCAATTTTCAAGTTTTCATAGATCTATTCGATCCACAATATTTTTAAAGCTTTAAAATTTATAATTAAAGATAAAAAAATAGATTTTAAGGCCATCACAAAGATTTTTAGCACTGAAATCATATTTCTCGATACCATTTGAAGATGCGTTGTGCTTTGATTGTTTAGACCCTCGGCTCTATACAAACCTCACCCATTAAAAAATTGCATATAAAATTTAACCATAGTTATAGAGTGACCATAGTCACCATACCATAATTAAAGTATTTTAATGAGACAAAAAATTAGTGTATTTTTTTTGGTACCTACTAAGTAGATGTGATGTTTGTTAAAGTATTTAATGAGTACATTTATATGGTATATTTTTATGGATGGATTGGTTATTACTGGTTTTGACATAATTTTTATTTTTTTGAATTTCAATTTTTTTAATATTTTAAAATTCTACGATTTTTTTATTCCGATTTTTTTAACCTAATTCGATATATTGGTGATATTTTTATATGAAGTATTTTTGCCGATCTGTAAAATAAAACTATTTCTTTCTGATTTTATGGTGAACCGATTTATTGATAGTCCCCGTCCAAAAAACATATTTCCAATGACGGTACTCTTGCAGTGTTCCAGCAGAACTCCTTTGTATCAGATTTTGATGGAGCTTGAAAACCAGGGTTATGGAATAACTAGAAGGGTTTGGCCGTGACGAAAACCCAAGAGGGGGGCTGGTTTCTCTCGTTATGCTCAATCCGCCATCGACATGTTGTTCACTGATGTCCTCGCCAAAGTGGGCAAAGATTGCATACCCTGAAAACGCTCTCCAGCCATTGTTACAACAGACAAACCGAAGAGAATTCATCAGCAATTGGGCAAATCTCCATTAAATGGTTAGACTTTGGGCCATCGAACCAGACTACCCATCCGTTGAAGGCAAGGCTATAATTGCAGGATAAGGGGGATCCAAAGACACAAATCCATGGTTCAATTAAAGATTTAAAGGCCATTGCTCCTTCTTTGCTCAATAAAGTACACCATTTCGATTTACCCAAAAAATTTTACCTACCCCCAAAAAAAAAAAAAAAAAGTGCAGCATTTCGAGCTCAAAACTGGGTTCAAGAGTCTTTTTTTAGAGCGAGTGGCCTTTACATTAAGGGTGCAGTTGGCATACGGATGCATCAATAGGTGTAGAGGTAAGGTGCACCTTCACATTTTATCATGGTATATAATTTTGATGTAAACTGTTCTTAGGATTATCTCAAAATTTATTTTTTTATCTAATTATAAAATTTTTAATTTAAAAAATGATTAAAATCAAGTAGATCTATAAACAAATGAAAATCTTGAAAATGGACGGTGTCGATAATATGTTGTAAAATGAACTATTTTTGAGACTTAAAATCTTTTTATTTTGTATGGTCATACATCTCGATGTCCAGATGATCAATCAAAGGGTTTTTCAACGTTAAAACTACCTTTTCCAATGAATTTTTTAGGTGCATCCGTAGTTCTACATTATAAGGTTGCATCCATATATAAACTTTTTCCTAACATTAATTTATCTCTTTTATAAACAAGATGAGGAAATTATTGATCATCTATTTTTACATTGTCCATATACCTTTCATTTATGGTGTGGGGTAATGCAGAAAATAGGGTTGCCTTTACCTATCCCTTCCTCAGTTACTTTGCTAATGAGTCAAATGAAGATGCGTGGGCTCTCAAATGAAGATGCGTGGGAAGCAACATGCGTACCTTTTGATGGCATGGCTATAGGAATGGTTGAATTACAAAGCAAAATTAATTTTTTGGGATGGAGTTGGTTTAGTATTACAAAGGCGAGTTGGGGGATTTCAAGGAGAGGATATTGAACAAAACTTTGATAATCTAATTATGTAAAGATCTCTAAAGATGAAGCCATGGTATGTTTGGAGTCTACCAACAATGGGTTGCATGAAATTAAATTTTGATGGCTCTTCTTTTGGAAACCCGAGGTCTTCAGGAGATAGGGGTGTATGTCGCAATCACGAAGGTTAAATAATTTTTTGTTATGCTGGGCCTTATGGGATGGTTTCTGCTAATCACGAGGAATTTGTATCTTTGCTACAAGGATTGCTTATCTTTAGGGAGAAGGGTTTTGAGCAAAACCTGACCATTGAAGGAGACTTTCACAATGTTATCCATTGGTGTAAAGGTCTGTCAAGACCTCCTTGACGGCTTTTAACCGTATTGTACAAGGTGATTGAGTTATCTTCTAATGCTATTTTTACCTTTCATCACGCCTACCGAGAATACCATTGCCGATGATCTAGCCAAGAAAGAAGTTTCGTTGGATTCCCTGATTGTATCTTGTTCGGTATTTTAATTGGTATTGTAATAACTTTTATTTCTAATAATATTCATTACTCTTGTAAAAAAAAAAACCTGGTTCAAGAGCAAAAGGCTTTGATTTGAGAATTTGTAGTCAACCACTACAAATACCAAAGCTTGGAGTGAGTTTAAAACCAAGTTTAGAAGAAGGTTTGTGCTTATGTAGTAGATTGGAAAACAAATAAGAACTTGTAGTCGAAAGATCGAACACCTGGTCTTGATAATTCAAACATCGAAACGAAGAGAGAGAGAAGGGGTTTGAGGAGTCATGGGGGAGAGAGAAAAAGAAAAGGTTAGGAATTGAGAGGTGAAGAGAGAGAAATGATAGGTTTAGAAAGGATTGTATTTCTCCCCTTTGTTAAGGTTAAAAATATAATTAAAGTGGATAAAATTAGTCTAGGAGGTTAGAAGATATAAAACATAGGATTTCTATACCTTAAAATATATTTTGAGATCTTGAGTATGTGGAGATATGAAACTTAAAAATAAGGGGTGCGGAGATGTTTTCCCAAGTTTATTTCTCTTGAGTACACATCATGCATTGCTTTTAACCCTACAACTTGTCGTAATTCTTCTGCATGATGGGAGTTGGCCTCATCACTGATTCGTTTTCTTCTTTTTCTTTTTGTCCTCGATATCTACTTCTATTTTTCAATCTCTCTACCAATAGGGGTTGCAACGAGTCAGGTACGTGTCCTGTTCAGCTGGATCCAGACCCAAATCGAAATAGTATTTGGGTCCAGGTTTTGGACCCGGACCCAACCTGTCGGGTCCAAAAGTTGGACCCATACCCATACCTATACCTGTCGGATCCTGGGTCTATCCCGTCGGGTCCGAGCTCTGGTCGGGTCCATTGCCACTGTGAGCTTCTTCTTCTTTTTTTTTTAACCATATCACAATCACCACCCATTAGATTTCAAAACGTCTGATTTGTCGTTTAATAGTTAAAAATGACTATGACTTACTATTGTATACAATCCTTAATACACCCAAATAAATAGGGCTTGAAGTATTTATCTCCAACAGTTTACGAGTACGAGTACGAGTCAGGTCCAACCGGACTTGGATCCGGACCCAAATAGTGTTCAGGTCCAAGTTTTGGACCCAAACCCAACACGCCAGATCCAAATATTGGACCCAAACCCAATGCGCCAGGTCCAAATATTGGACCCACACCCCGATTCATGTCAGGTATACCCAATAAATCCCCATTCGAGTCCATTGCCACCCTTATTTACAAAATACAAAAGTCACCCCATAAACAAATCGGTGACAATTTCTATTAAAATCATGTTCATAAATTAATAATCAAAGTAAAGGTCTTAGGGAGTGTTGAGGGTTCAAAATACTTTCCCTCTAGGATTTCAACCACAAAAACCCAATACCCACCTAAAGGGGTTTTTCCCTCCCATATTTTTTAACAAACTTTTCACCATCCCCGTCATCCACATAGGCTTCCACTACATGTCTATGTAGGGTGTTGATTCTTATCGCCAATAACGCGGATTACGGTTTTTTGGGATTGTATGCAAATAGATTATTTATTTTTAGAAAATTACAAATACTTATCAAAAGTAAACTTTCTAGATAACCTCTCCCAATCAATCTTTTTTTCTTTCCTTTTTTTTCTTTTTTTTTTTTTTTTTTAAACCCCAAAACCAAGTTTTATAGCAAATACCCTCAAAGCAAAAAGTCATAATTTTTTTGACGAAAATTCCCTTTATAATAGTGCCGAACCATAAACAAAAACTGACAGACTGAGGGAACCTTTTGCCAGATTGCTCTTCACCTACCAAAGCCCATAACGAGATTGCCGGACCGCAAAAGAAACATAAGCCAATGCTAGACCGCATGAAGACAGGTCAAGCCACAACTGCCAAATCAAGACATGGATGTGCTGGACCGTGCGAACAAGTTGTCAGCCCTTTGGTTAGAGGGCTAGAGTGTCAGACCGTAGGAAATCACGTTGAGAAATGTGACTTTTGACTAAAAGATATTTTTGTCTAAAAAATATTGACTTTTTGACTTGGAGGGATATTTACTATAAAACTTAGTTTTAAAGTTAAAGTTGCAAAAAAAGTTTGGTTGGGAGGAGGTTGTCTAGAAATGTCTACTTTTGAGGCTATCCGCAAATTTCCCTTTATCTTTTGCACGTGGAGGTCTCAATCAAACTTGTCCCTTAAATTTAAAAATGGGTGGTTGTAAGAGTGTCATGGAATAGACACAAAGTTGTAAAAAAAAACATTGTTGGATTTTTGTGACTCACCCCAATCATCCAATTTAACATCTAATTAGTAAGAATGATGGTGACCTCCATGTATACAAGAGAAATGGTCCCTTTTGTGAATACTCCTCTTTTTATAACCTACATATCATTAAAGGTCCACAATTGGGAAAATGGGGTTTCTCTTCTTCCCAAGATTTGTTGTTGTGATTCATTGAGGTAGAAATTATTGTTTGTTTTCATCAAACCAAAGTAATCGGACCAGACATTCCTATGAAATTTTGAACTTCAAGGTTTCATCGATCAAGAAATTTAGGCATTTTCTTCTATCCCTACAGAATTCATGGTATAGAGGTCCATGGGAATGGAAACCAGACTCTCTTCTTTTCTTTTTTAAGAAATGGTTGGGAAATATTTGAAATTGCCCCTCTTGGATTGAACTTTTCATCTCCATCATGCCTTCTTGATTACGGAAAAAAGCAAATAACTTATGTGTATATAAGGTGCCCAACTTATACTATACAAGGCACACATTTAAATTTTTCCAGAAGATGTAACTGTGGTGTCGGAAACTTTACAATGGCTTGAAAATATATGTTTAACTTTAATTATTAAATTTATAAATTCTAAAAACGGTGTTGATCAAGTAGATCTATAAACACTCGAAACTTTTGAAAATAGACAGTTCAGATAATTTGTTATATGATGAACTGATTTTAAGAATTGGAAATCTTTCTTTTATGTCCATAGATAACAAGGACAAGATGGTTAATTAGATGGTCTTTGGAACACTCTTTTTAACATGAATTTTTAGGATTACCTCATTTCTACAACATAAGGTTACTGTTGGGCTCACCCAATTAGAGCCCTCTCACACGAATGCGGATGCATGCAACGAAACACAGATATATGGGACAAAAATTGCCAAAGTTAATATGTGTGTATGAGTGGGAATACATGCAAACAAAGCAAATAACTTACTTTAACTCAACATTTACAATAGTCTTCAAAGAAACATGTTTTCTTAGATTCACTAATTTCTTCTAGTGACTCTCTGTCTTTAGGTTTTCCTTCTCTCAAGTTCTTCTCTCTCTCCGAGGCTTCTTTTCTTTTGTTGAGGCTTTCTTTTTCTCTTTAAACAGAAAATGTTCTCTCATTTTCTTATCTTCTATCTCTATAAAGAAATGCTTAAAAAGATGATCACTGGTTCTCTTTCATATTTTTCTTCTCTCTAAAAAGAATGGTTATTTGCTCTTTCTTCTCCTTCTCTCTCAAATAATGATAACTCGTTCTCTCTTCATTTTCTCTCTAAGAGAATGCCAACTTTCTCTCTTTTCTTTTTCTTCTTCTTTGCAAAAAAAGACTTTTTGCATTTTCAATACACTATGAAAAGTAATAGGCACACTCCAAAAATGACCCAAGATATGGCTTTGGTTAAAACCTAACCAAGATCAACCACAAATTTTAACCAAGATCAACCACAAATTATGGGCCAATGGGATAAATACCAAAATGGAAAGAGTATCTCATAACCTCCTAAACAGTGGTTCATCTCTATCTCTTTTAAGTAAGAGATAAGGGGAATTATTTACCCATATCAATTCCCATATTTTATAGGATCATGACTAGGATAACAAGTCTTATAATCATCTTTCCAAAATTGCCCTTTTAAAAAAATAATTTTCATTAGTGCCCCTCTTTCATGAGATGGGATGCCCCAATGTAACAGTATATGAATTTTTTCCAAACTTAAAACCCTTCCTTTCTCCATTTCTAATAAATAAAATATCTTGTTTCACTAGATTTGATCTACTCAACTATATTTCCCAAGCAAAGGTTGCCAATGGTGTGAACTGAGCCGCAAAATTATGCGCAAGTTAGGCTTTCGGGCTCGATTCGGTGGCTAGATAAGGAAAAACTTATTTATTTCAGGTCGGTCGAGCCATACACTGAGTAGCCTGTACCCACCCTACCTGGGGGTAGCAATGGACCGTATACCCACCCTACCTCGAGTTGCAATGGACCATATGGCTGCGGCCTGGCCCTAAACACTGGGGCTTGGGCCACAAAATGTGGCTTGAAGGTTGGGCCTGGGCTAGGGCCACAGCAAGGCCGGGTTTGTTCGCCCTTTTTTTCTTTATTTTTTTCTCTTTTAGGTTTTTCATACTATCTAACCCAGCCCATACCTAATAGGGCTAGGTTCAGGCTTGGGCTGGGGGCCTCTTTGGTTCAATCTAGGTTGGATCGGGCCACGGCCAGGGCCAACCAGTTTGGCCCTCTTTTTTTTTTTTTCTATTTTATATATTTTATTATATATGTCCCGACCAGGCCTGAATAGGGCTAGGTTCATGCTTGGGCTAGGGCCCCTTTGGTCTATTCTGAGCTTGCCATGTCAGAGCCAAGCTAGGGCCAAGGTTGACCCAGCCCAGCCTAGGCCCATTACTAGCTCTAACAATCCCATACACCCCCTTCTCTCTCTCCACCTGCCCCTACTATTTATCTATATCACTCCCATTTATTTTAAACCTGAAACCTCTATCTCTCTCTCTCTCTCTAAAAACCTGAAACCTTTTACTTTCCCTCTCAAAAAACTTAAACCCACAACGAGTACACTGTCAATAGTGACTGGTTTTGGAATTTGGCGTGGGAAACTTGGTTTTTACGAGAGTGGTTTCACAAGTTGTTGGGTATTGTGGATTTGATTGAATAAAGGTAGAAACATCATTTGGGTTTTGTTGGTTGTTTCTATTTTGATGGTTTTTCTGCCCTAGATCAAGAACCATGCCTCCACGTAGAAGAAAAGAAGGAAAAAAGGCAATCTTAGAAGAATTTGATGCTAATTCAAAAGAAGGGATTACATATTGGAAGAGATTGATTGAAATCTTAGCTCAATATTGGCGTAGATGGAAGCCTCATCTCAGGAGTATGAGATCAAAGTAGATGAGAAATCTATAAATCCTTTCCATGATCAAGCTCCGAGGAGAGAGGTAGCTGTTCATATAGATAGGGATATCATGGGGTGGGAAATCAATCTCAAGGTTGAGATTCCGGAGTGTTGTGGAAGTCCATCCGAGGAAAAGCATAGAAAAATATTGTTATTCTCAAGATAAGCATATTGTAGACTGGGACTCACCATTAGCCACCATTGAACTAGTCATTGACAAGTACCTGGATGAAGATTTGGGTGTTGAGAAAAAAGTGTGATCATAGCTTTAATTGTGATTCAATCCATAAAGAGGATCAAGAAAAAGATTCCTACTATTAGATAGGATCTTGTGGATGCTCCTCTCCTTGATGGAGAATTGGGTAAGAGTGACAAACTTGTTCTCGAGATGATGGACATAAAAAATTTCTTTATCCTTGAAAGAATTAGCGAAGAAAAGGATAGTGTTGACAGAGGTAATGATGATAATGTTGTTCTTCGAGTTTTACCTAAATTCAGAACATCACGTAAGATTCACACCAAAGAGTTAAAAGGTATTTTCTATTGAACTCTCTGCTCTTGAATTTAATACAACAGATTCTCTCCAAAGAGTTTTTGAAATCATTCTCTATGAGAGAACTCAGGCTAAGTTGTTATGCTTTGATGGAAGAACCAAATATATTCTTTTTCATTTTCCCCCAAAACCAAACACTAAGAAATCTAATATTTGTATCTCGACCTCACAAGATTCAGCAATAGCAACCCTCAAGATTTCGAAGTTTTTCTTGCATTCTAAAAGAAGAGTTTTCCCCATGTATGTTTATGATCGATAGTGTTATGCACTTGCATCGCAGCCGTGTTAGTTTCAATTTGCACAAAACATGATGGATAAGATGTATATGAGAGGCACCATAATCTAGAAAATATTGATCTCTAATTATTTTGAATTGTATATTATTAAGGTTGAGTTACAATGTTTCCAAGAGATGAAATTTTTTGGTCTTGGCCTTCTCAATATACCGTTGGTATTGTTAAATAAAAAATGTTGTAGTTGACAATTGGAAATTATGGAAGCAATTAAGCAGGTCCATGCTAAAGCTGTGAAACGTGGGTTTAGCTATAATCCTGGCACTGGCATTGCACTCTCATCAATTCATTGCAAACTTGGCAATCTCCTTTTGGCGGATTCAATGCTCAACCTCTTGCAAGTCATAGAGGTGAGATTTCCTACGAAGATATTTTGAATTGAGTCAAGACTCTTCCCTCCTATGCTTCTTCTAGTTCTAGACCAAGTTGTTCTAAACATCATAAGTTAAACTAATGCAAGATTGGACCGTGTGAAGTGGTGCTGAAGATTAATGACAATGCTTACAAATTGACGCTTCCTAACCATATTCGCACTTCAGATATTTTTTAATATCAAGCATCTCATTGTCTATCGAGGTCATACGTTTGATGACAAGCTACCAAATTCGAGGGTGAATTCTTTTGAGGAAGGGGGACTGAAGTAACCCAGATGCTACTCTCTCTTATCTAAATAAGAGAAACAAGCTTAAAGTTTACAATAGAAATCGTAGAAGGACAAATTAGTCATTGAGTCTATCATTTTATATCTTTTTTATTTTTTGAGTCTTTTTATTTACTTAGGGGGCATAAGTAGTAATTTTTATAATATTTTATTCCTTTTTAATCACTTAAAATCTTTATAATAAATGATCATACTTAGATTAGATGGATGGTCAAGATTAAGTCTTATTTTAGTATTTTTTTATATAAGGGATGTATCAAGCATAATGAATGATCATGTTGTAGACTTGTATAGAGCAGAAAGTGCCATTTCTTTTACTTGTGGTTTTTTAATCTCTCTAAGTTTGTATTTTACCCTTTCTTCTTCTCTACTAAACCCTAGCCCAAGCTACTAGGTCTGTGCCAAATTGTTAATAGCAAAATCTTTATACTATCCCTTTTTTGTGAAATTTGAAATATTTCCCACCATTTTTATATTCCACATCAGTGTTTCTTTTTTTCTTTTCTTTTTATTTTCCCCAAAATGCCCTAGGTCGGCATCTAAGCACCGAGCCCACCTGAATATTAGGTCTGGTCCACATTGAGTACCAATCCGCACTCTGGATTTGCCACAAGGTAGGTGACAGAAAGCGTGAGCAAGGCTAAAGCAGGGAAGAAAATGAGCAAATCAGGTCCCTAATGTGCAAAGAAAACTCACTTACTGGGGTCAGAACATGAGCTTAGGCCGAGTTGGCACTTGTAGCGGGAACCAGCTCTATTGAGCCCCATGGGAAATCCAGAGCATGGGACGACACTCCATGCACCGAACCGACCCCGACACTTGGGATATCAACCATGGACATTTTGAAAAAACTGAAAAAAATAAAAAGAAATGAGAAATGGACACAAAAATGTGAAAGTTACAGGATATATCTTAAGCACAGCAAAAATACATTCACACAATTTCCATGTTGATAGTTACCTCCTCGATTTAATGGGAATATCGCCGATGTTTGATAGTTGAGCATTTCAATTTTTCTGCTCTACCAAGTATAGGGAAAGCGATATGGAAAGTATCCAAGGCTGCTATTTTGAGTGAGATTTGGAGGGAAAGTAATAGACGAACTTTTGATGAGTGAGTTCTGATGACAATGCCTTCGAATGGAGAGTTCTTTATGACCTTCGGATCTGGTTTGCCATTTCAAAAGAAGGATGAGGTGATTCAAAAGTAGAGATAGTGCTTAACTCAGCAAACTTGGTGAACCAAGGGACCTTTAAGGTGTGACCGAAGATTAATTGGAGGTCCTCCTTAAAGCTGAATTTTGATAGGAGCTTTTTGTTATTTGGGCTAGCAAGTTGTGTCAGCCAATCATGCAAAGATCTCGTCTCCTTTGCCGGGATTGAAAATATTTAAAGAAAGACAACTTCCAAATGTGCAGAGGTGGAAAGAGACTTGATGAATGTGATTTAGTGGTGTAACAAGGTCCCTATATTCTAAGATCGATGTGGTTAGAAATCTTGGACATTAGCAACCCTTTGGACATCCTTTAAATCATGTTTATGGAGAAACTAATACTATTGCGGATGAGCATGCAATGAGACCTTGCAGGTTTTTCGATGATTTATCTTTCTTTTGCCTTTGTGACCATGTTGTAATTTGAATTTTCAACTAAATTATGAACCTTGTCAAAAAAAAAAAATTACATCCTCAGGAGAATAAAAAGAGTTGTTTATTAATACATGTATCATTCACAAGTAATCAATGGAGATGACAATGAATATTTTTTAAATACATTGAAAAGAAAATAAATTGTCTACAAAAACACCATTTACTTTTTGTACAAAAAAATCACAATTATTCCCACTCATTAGATGTCAAATAAAAATATCTTGAAAGTTAGCTACAAAATTCCAAAAAAAAGTTTAAAACTGTGCCTAATCAAGGACACTCTTACAACCATCTAACCCTACTCCATCTCTGTTTCTCACATTCTAACTTTGTTATCTTTGTGTCACCCTCCAGACACCATGGAAAATTATTCTCTTGGTTCCGCTGGGCCTATAGTTGAGAATTCAACCATGATCTACCCCATTGTAAGTCTTGGTAAAAATTGATTATTGACGAAACTATGTTGCGATTGGGAAGATTAGATTTGCTTTTTCATGTGTGATCCCCATTTACAATGTTTATTTATGCATTATGCAACATCTAAACCGGGGCTATAAAACTCGGAATCAGACCCAAGATCACCAGGGAGTAAGTTCTGGTTCACCCAATTCAAACAGGTAATTCTTGATTTGTATCCCTGTACAGACACATAAAACTATTAAAAAATTACAAACATGGGGGATTCAGACAATTTTGGGCTTCCCAAGACTTGGACCACCCCCACCAACCTATTCTGGTTCAGTTCAAACAGGCGATTCGGCACTATCAGGGCAACTTTCAAAACCCTGATCCACACTATTCACCAAAAGTTTGCCATGAAAGATACTCTCAAAATTATGCCACTATTTATCGGAAATCAACTGGTGTAGCGAGATATTCCAACAAAATATTAAACCATTACTTTTTGCCTTCTGGAAGGAAAAACCAGAGCACGTTCTATTATTTACACGTTACAGTTCCATCATGCTGAATGCAGATCAGACAGCAAACAAAGCGTCCCAAAACTTTCACCCATCAAAAAAGCAAACGAGAAAATCAAAGACAGATTTGAGTATACCCAATATAACTGATATCATCGTAGTCCTCCAGCCACGAAGCCCAACGTGTTCAAGGATGACACTCATGACACCTGTGTGCTGATTTTCAGAGAGAAATAAATGAAGATCAGCAAACAAGAATAGATATTCCATTATACTCTCAGAGGAAAATGGCCACCTCATTTACTGCTCAGATGTTACACTACTTGAGTTTTGCTTTTAGCCGCCTGAAGCATTTCTACTATCAGAGTCTTCACATCCCTGCAAAAGCAAGAAAATAAGGGAATATTTTATTATAGTGATGGATACAAACAAATAGAAACAAGGTAAGAACATCAAAAGGGCATTTGGTCTAGTGGTATGATTCTCGCTTTGGGTGCGAGAGGTCCCGAGTTCAATTCTCGGAATGCCCCATTTTTTAACCTAGCAAACAAGAGAACAGGGAGGACCTTTCTTTTTTTTTCTTGGGGTGTGGGGAGAGTGGGGGTGTGCGATTGGGGGGTGTTGGGTTTAATAATAGCTAAAAAGCAAATACAAGCAAGGAAAAGGGCATCAAAACGGGCATTTGGTCTAGTGGTATGATTCTCGCTTAGGGTGCGAGAGGTCCCGAGTTCAATTCTCGGAATGCCCCAGGTTTTTAAACCTGCCAAATAAGGGAAAGGGAACTGCTATTTTCCCCATTTTTACCCTAGCAAAGAAGAGAATATGAAGAGAAAAAGGAGGCAAAACAGCTGTGTTCAATTTGATTGGCATTGTTCAGGCCTTTAACTCTTTTTTTATTTATTGGTAGGCTAATTCTTGTTTTTCTATTATATTTACCAAATTGTTAATGTTTGTTTTCCATACTATGTCCATGAAAACCCAAGCATGATAATTTATAAAAAAGTCATGCACATGTTGTCTCCTTGATTCCCTCTACTCAAAATCTGAGCTGGAAACATTAGTATTAACTTAATAGTACAGAAACAATTGAATATAAACCAGGCTATGTCATTGTTTACAATTTTGAGAAAGAAACTCTTACTTTATTCTTATCAATGCAGAAAATGATGCAGAGAGAGGGGGCATTTTGTTCATAAAACAGCATAAGGACGTAGTCCCTCCCTCTTCAGTTATGCCAAAAATATGAATGGAAATGGAAAATGTAATCAAGAGGAGGAAAAATAAAGGGGAATAACTAATTCTAATGAATCTGAAACCAAAGAACATCAACATGTACGCATGTTAAGTAAATTTAGTCCAATAAAGTTGAAAGAAATGGATGTATCAGTCACTATTTTTGCTGTGTACTGGAATGGAATTAGAAAGGTACTTTGGCCATTCCACAAAATGCAATAAAAAATTAGCACTCCTTATGCTGCTAATAAAAAGGGGCAAACGAAAAAGAAGTAGGATGGCAAATGAGGGAACAAAGAGACATCAACAAAATTTTAAGAAATAATGGATAACAAGGTGAGATGAATCAGAGGACTGGTATCCAGAGCCTTTGGATGACCCCAATGTACAAGGTACATTTAAAAACCTAGCTCGATTCTTTTATTAATAAAAGAAAGGAAAGCAGATTTAGTGCGGCCATTATGATCATTGTGAGTATGTTATTTGCTTTCCAGAACTCCTCATTTTTGCCATGGAAGAGAAGCACTGCAGAATAGGGCCAATTTGCCAAAGACTTGAGGTTTCTATTGGCCATAGACTTGAGATTTCTCCTTTAAAATATTAAAAATCAAGGTTTTTTATGAGAGTTTTCTGTTTTTTCCTAAAATATTGCCATACTCTGACAATGTTTCGTATTTTCTCGATATTTTCAAATGTAACGGATGTTTCACCAATAGATTGAAAATACTGGGTGGGTTCCATTCACTTTAATTTGGAGCCCCAAGCTGAAGAATTTAGCCTCTTCGGCTGAATTGAAGAGAATCTAAAAACACTGGCTCAGGCTGTGGGTGGGTGTGGGGAGAGACGGAGCATCTTTTGGGTGTTTCAGGACATTTTAGGGGTGCAGTTGGCATATGGATGCATCCGTAGCTGTAGAGGTAAGGTGCACCTTAAAATTTTAGCATGGTATATAATTTTGATATAAAATGTTTTTAGGATTATCTCAAAATCTATTTTTATATCTAATTATAAAATTTTAAATTTCTAAAATGGTTAAAATCAAGTAGATCTATAAACATAAGAAAATCTTGAAAATGAACGGTGTAGATAATATGTTGTAATATGCACTATTTCTGAGACTTAAAATCTTCTTTTATTTTTCATGGTCATACATCTCGATATCGATGAGTTTTTCAACATTAAAACTACCTTTTCCGATGGATTTTGAGGTGCATCCGTAGTTCTACATTATAAGGTTGCATCCTTATATAAACTTTTTCCTTAATTCAATGTCACAATTATATCATTTAGAAAATAAATAAATCCTAGAAGGTATCTGTTATAGAGAAGCATGGGCCTGATTAAATCGGACACAATCTATAATGCTAAAGATTCCCCCATGAGTAATTTACGTACGAACACAAAAAAAAAAAGAAGGAAATTACGAGTTGGTCAATTTTGGGTGAAGATTATGTAGGTCGGTCAACCCTTTTCCAAACTTGCCCATCAGTCCAACGATGCCATACTCGAACCGCTTTTAAATTATTATTTTTTAGGTTTTTCGTTGGTAGGGCGGTGCCCTAGTGTGAGGGGCAGTGCTCAGTCCAAAAGGCAGCCCGAGGTTGGCATCCTCGAACCACCTTATTTCTCAGCAAACAAATGAGCTAATGCGGTCTGAGGATGCCAACCTCAGACTGCCCTGAAGAGCACCAGAGAAGGCGTTCTGAGAATGGGCAACTCAGACCGCTTTGAAGAGCACCACAAAAGGCGGTCCGATGATGCTAACATCGAACCGACTGGGCATTGCCCCAAACATTAGGGCACATCCCTATTATCAAAAAAACTAAAAAAAAAAATTTAAAAGGCAGTCTGAGGATGGTATCCTCAGACTCAAGGGCAATTTTAAAAAAAATAAAAAATCTTAGGTTGACCAACCTTCAGCGTAATTTTAACCCAAAATTGACTCATTTCGTTTTTTTTTGTTTTTTTCTTTTGGTGTCCGTAAGTAATTCACTCTTCCCCCATAGATGCATGCGTCATTCTCATGGTGCCTTAACTATATAAATACTTCTGATAAAATCAGATGCAGTATGTCCACTCGAATGTTTTTGTTTTCCTTCATATGGGCTGCCTCATGCTTCTAATTAAAAATTTCAGGAGTTTTAAAAATACTTACTTCCTATCCTCTGCACGTCTAGGAAATGGTATGCGAAGTTTAAATGTCTTCCCTTGATAACCAGCCTAGAGAATCAACATGAAAAGAAACAAATAAGACCTCATCACAATATTATTCCTATATGAACACATGCACCCTGGACACGTGCACTCATACGCACATGTCCAGTGATGCACATGCATGCTCAAACTTGATGCAAGCCAATAATGCTGCTTCAGACCACATAAATAGATTCCCCTAAAATAAGATAGAAGAAACTCGCGCAACGAGAAGCCTGAAAGGAAGAAAACTGAAATCAAATAGCAAATTTTGCAATGAAATTAAAAGTACCTTTACATTGAAGCCAAAACTATCCAAATCCAGCATCTGAGCAAAATCTACCTGAAAATATCCCAACATTAGGAATCACACAAATCTACAGGTAAAATTAAGAGCCACATACATGTGTAATCATTCAAGAAACATGCACAAATACATACTGAATCCAGAGGGTATCTATTCAATAAAAGTTCAACTACTAAAGAGGAAGGTCTATTGTAGTCCAATGGAGTATAGAAACTGCAGTCCGTGATGGTCATGATGGTCCAATGAAGTGATGTGGAGAGAATGGGACCCACCATTATGTTCACGTCTGTTATGGTGGGACCCTCTCTATTTCTGTAACTGTCTTCATCAGACAGCCATCCCCCACAATGGACTATGGTGTTCCACAGTCAGATGGACTATACCATACTTCACCTTGCTACATGTCAGTCATCCATACGAATTGCAGTCATTTGAACCTTAAACTATCAAAACCAAGGAGAAAACACTATTGTCTACAAAATTGAAATGCCATGTATACTCTCACATGCATGATCAAAAGAGTTAAGATGTAAATGTCATGAAAAATTCCTTTAACAAACTTCCCTGGAAAAGTAATTGCGGGTCTCTTAATGATACCTTCATTTCTAACAACCGATTCCAGTAGTAAGTTCAATCGTGAACAACAGGAATAAGGGGAGTTTGATCATTATTAACATAGATGGCCGTACAAAGAGCAAAAAAATTGGAGTCACCTTTTTGAAAGGAAACCAAATAACTTCTCATCAGTTTTACTATTAAACTTTGAATATGAGATCAAAAACTGATACAGGATCACTTTCATGAATTTCCAGATACATATTACAACATGCACGATTCAATTTTTCCAAATGTTAAAATCAGTGTTGATGCTTATAAAAGTATAATCACTTACGGAGACTGATGTCGAGTACTGTACAATTGCTTTGGTATCTTCTGAGTGGTCCCTATTCATGTGGGACTTTGCAGATTGATCAAGAGTTAGCAGGAACAAACACCAAATGATAAAAATCAATATTCAAAAAATAGCAAATACATAAAGAGAAATAAAGTAAGTAACATACAGTAACAGGTGCCGCAAACTGAGATATTGGGTCAACAGTTGCTGATTTGAATTGCTCTCCACTAAATTCTGGGACGACAGAAATAACACATTTATTGGAAAACTGGTAAACATCAAAAACTTCAACATGATCTTAAGTCCTAACCATTTAGTGAAAAGTCATCCTGAACTATAACCGAAATATAACTGTTAATGTCAAAAATAAATTTCATAAAATCCAAGATCCAGAACCCTACCTCCTGACCCTAATAAAGCTGTTGCAACCCCAGAAACATAGCGTACAACTTTTGGTTCAATTCGAATAAATTGGAAGTCCCCAAAGTCAACCTATCATTTTTTTCTGGTTTCTTTCAGTGAGTTATCTGAGACACATCAATCGCTAAACAAGATGCATACAATACAAGCACTCCGGAAACAATACTTAAAATTACCCAGAAGGCTCCAGGATGCGTTTTCAAATATGCAGCACGAACAAGCTCTCTTTTATCTTCAGAAACCTAAAAGTAATGCATACCAAAAATATTAACCATTATATAACAAGACAATGTCATACTGTAACATAACACCAGATAAGTAAGACCCACATTCCAAAAATCTAAAAGGAGAAGAAAAAAACATACTCATTGAATCCCAAATAATGTGATAGTAGTAAAAATAGTTTGTCCAAATGCCTGAGTGAATCTTTTAAAACTAAAATGATATTAATGTGAACAAAATTATCTCTTTACTTTTTATTTGATATGGTGTTTACACTTTTGACGTGGTAAATGGGTCCCACTTGGCAAAACCAAATCTTGGATCACAAACATCATCCATAAAATTCATAGGAAATATTGGGGGGCTCTCCTCCAACTTTTCAAGTGGCAATGGCCTACCACCCAGTCAGCTCCTCTCCTCTTTACCTCCCACCACATTTGCCCTGGCCCAAAGCAGGTATTCTCCTGTGGAAGGCATTAGTGGCTGCTGCACTTTGGGTCATATGGACCGAGAGGAACAGTAGGATCTTTCGACGAGAAAGATCCTTGCCGGCTTCTCTATTTGACAAGATCAAGTCCATGGTCGTATTCTGGGTGACAAACCATAAACACTTCAAAGGCCTTCCTCATTCCGCCTTCTTCCAGGATTGGGAAACCATAATTCATTCAACACAGGCTCATATTCCTCGTGCCTCCCATTGGAGGCCACCAATCCCAGGGCAGACCAGTCACCAAATTGAATTTTGATGGTTGCTCCCTAATAACCGTTGTCCCTCTACGATTGGTGGACTTTTCAGGGACCACAATGGTCACATCCTTGCCTCATTCTCCAAGAATATTGGACACTCTAACTCCCATACGGCAGAGGCCCTCGCTTTTCTTGAGGGTTTCAGACTGTTTAACCCACAGTGGAGCCAATCGCTAGTAGTTGAGGGCAACTCCAAGAACGTCATATGATGGGTTCCCAGTTTCTCTCCTCACCCTTGGTCTTTGAAATCACTCATATATGCAGGGACATGGACATCTCTTGGAAGCATATCTGTTGGGAGGCCAACCAACAAGCTGACTCTCTTGCTAAGGACGCCACCTTATTAGCTCTACATAACTCTCCCGTCTTTATAGCTTTTACTATGGCAGTTTTTTGGAACTTGATAGTTTTTTGTACAGGGCTTCCCCTTTCAGGGGTAGCCTTTATACCTCTGTATAGTGCTCCTATCCTGTGGGAGCTTTTTTGTATATAGAGCTCCCAGTATGTGGGATGCCTATTTATTTATACATATGTACTTCTCTACCCTCAATAGAACAGAACAGTTAACTTCTTCAGAAAAAAAAACAACATCCATAAAATTGAATAGAGCCAAACATAAATACCCCTTGAAAAAGATGTGAAGTATCTTTCAGGGTAATTGACTTGTTCCAGAATGTTTTTTATCTCATTGAACTGCAAAAAATAATATGAATTTCCCTAATATACAATTTATCATGCAAACAGCTACGATGGAGGAATCATTTCAAATTATTAAGTAGCAATCATCTCATGATGTTTCATATCCCAAGTTAGGTTTACTTAGTAACTCAATATGGGCCCATTTGTTTAATTTAACTAATCTGTTGTGTGCATGATGGTATTCAAGGTAGATAAGTTTAAAAATTTTGAAAATCCTTTGATGCAAATATACTATTAACAGTTTGTATTTCGTACTAGAAAGCCTTCAAGGAAGAAGCCTAGATATAGGAAATTCATAACCACTAGAACGATAGCCACTAAACTAACTAAAAGACAAGGAACTATCAATGGAATGGCATGTACATGACTGAATAGGTATGCACACATGACAATGACCGCAATACTCTGAAAAGACAGAAAAAGAAGTGTTGTTAAGGAACTTGCATAGGTCTACTACAATATCTTACTATGAAATCTCGATGCTGACTCTAAGTTCTTATTCTGGCACTGAGTTATGTTTTTGTCTCCAATACTCAAAGAGAAAAGTGATGCAAACATGAAACTAATAGCCACCTCAATAAATTCACATATTTAAAGGAAATAGGGGTGTCAAACAAGCCAAACAAGCTCACAAACAGGCTTGGCTAGGGTTGTGATGAGCCAAGCGTGAATAGTTGACAAGCTAAGCCAAGCTGAGCCCTCTAGCTCATTTATCAAACAAGCCAACCTCAAGCTGAGACAAGCTCGGCCAAAGCTTGTTTAGTTTATTATTCTTATATATAATACGAAAACTATACCACAGATATTATTTTGACTTCATATCAAACAGGACATTCAAGCTCTCATATTATATAATATAGGTGTTCTATTATATATTGCCTTCTTATAAGGCTCGTGCTTAGTTTTTTATTGCTTGCCTTTGCTTGTTTATGGGCTTGTTTAAGTAAACAAGCCAAGCCCAGGCTGAGCTCACCTTCCGTTAATCAAGCCAAGCTCAAGCCGTTTGGCCCAAGCTCGAGTCAATCTCAAGCCTAGCTGAAGCTTGCCCTCTAGTGCAAGCCATGCTTGAACGTGCCCAATCTTGGCTAGGCTCAGTTCTTTGACACTCCTCAATGGAAAGTGTCAAGCGTACAGAACTGCCAAAGGCCATGACTGCAGCCCTATTTAGCACCGTGCACGCTCAAGTGCCTCTTTCAGGCTTGCATGGCATATCAAGTTTCTTATTACAACTGTAAGGGCCTAGAGACACTACTTTCCGAAGCTTTTGCACTAGTTCTTTCAGCTCTTAAACAGAATCTTTCTATATTCTCCAAGGTCAGTCATAATCCATGCATCAAGAAGAAGTACTGGATATATAGATAAGGTCAACCAAAATACTCTTAAAAGTTAAAACATACCAAGTTAATAGAAAATCGCAATATTGACTCTAACTTAATAAAATCCAAGGTTTGAAAGCATAGACTCAGAGCAGAACTCGGTAGTTCCCCGACCTGAGTTGACTCAACGAGACTTGGCGAAGTCTTTTTAAAAATATATTAAAATAATGGACTTCAACAAGTTACATTACACTCCTGCAGGATATCATGTCAAACTTGGTTTAAGTCCTAATTCAACTCATAGAGGTTTAATACCCTTAGAAAATTCACAATGCTACTGCAAGAGCAAGAAATATCATTATACACAAGCTACCATTGGGATTGAACATAATTTTTGCAAGCCTTCTTTTGGAGAAGTTGGTTTTTTGTTGCTTGATTTCGATATCTAGAAGCATTTAGCTGTATTGACATCTCATCATTGTAATTCCACCAGATGACTGTAAAGTATCAGATCAGATGAATATGTCAGATTTGCAACCCTAGGTTTTGAAAAGAAGAAGAAGAAGAATTCTAACCCACAGTTGCACAGCTAACCATGCATTCGCAATATCAGTGATCAGAAAAAAAAATATTATAAAATGGTAAAAGATATTATAGAAAATGTAAAGGTAGCAAGTCAAATAACATTATTATGATTAATGACTGATTCATAAAGCAGAGATCCAAGAAAGATATTACTCACTACAATAATTAAAAAATTACCAATCAATGTTGCCAGGATGGGACCAGTGACTGAACTAGTAAGGCACCGATCAGGTCCGACCAGCTGGTCCAGACTGGTTCAACATGATAGGTCAACTAATTTAAAAAACTATAAAAAATAAATGAAAAAATCCAAAAAAAAAAAAGGAAAATTGTAAAAGCCCTTAAAAAAAGTAAAACTGAATAAAAATGCACAAACAAATTTTTCATTCTTTTCATTGTCAGTTTCAAAGTGATTTTACAAAATAAAAAACGTTAAGACGCCTGAAAAACTGAAAATGCAAAAAAAAAAAAAAAAAAAAAGAAGGAAAAGGTAAAGCACAAAAGCGAAAAAAAAAACACAACTTTCAATTTTTCATTCTTAAGGGCTTTTACATATTGTAAAATCCATTCAAAAATCGAAACTAAAAATACAAAAACAAATTTTCATTCCACTTTGAGTTTTTAAGTTCTTTTACAAAACAAAATTTGCGGGAGCCCTTAATAATCAAAAAGGCAAAAAAAAAAAAAAAAAAGAGAAATGCGCAAAAGAGGAGAAAATGCAAAAAAACCTAAAATTCACAAAACAAGAGCATTAAAATTTAAATAACCAAAAATATTTTTCAACATTTTTGCTTTCTTTTAAAATCCAAAACAAATAAAACTAAGAACAGATCACAGGCACTTACTTGGGGTTTGAATACTATGGATGGCCAGATTTTGATAGGGGAAGTTGCCTAAAGTTTGCCGTAAACTTTGGGTTTCCTCGATTGAGAGAGAGAGAGTTGCCAAATCTTTTCTCTCTCTCTAAAAGTGTTTTCTATACCTAAAAACCCACCTTAACATCTCATTTTACTAAAACCCTAATACAAACAAAAAGTATGGAAAAAAATAAAGGGATTTTATTTAGAATATCAAAATACAAAGGTCAAAATTGACCTTTTCTATTCTTATCAAGACCAGCCAGTTTGGTCCTGCACCAGCAGATCGACTGATCCAAACATAGGACCGGCCCGTCCATTCATGAACGGTTTGACAGACAAGCCAGATTAAGGGATCTGACAGGATCGGCCAAGGCAGCAATTGACAAGTTCCCAGCTCAAACCGACCAATCAGTCCGATTTAGACAACAATTGTACCAATTTCATGTTTAGTATTAAAACGAAACAACCATAAAGAAATAAAGGATCACGAACTTACAGAAATAGCATCGCCATGCAATGTAATTACTAAATCAGTCCTATCTTCAGGGTCCTTTGCAACAAGTAATGAGCACTTTGGATTGGCTAACAAGTCCTGGAAATAAGCAAGTCTTCAGACAACTTTGAATTTCTCCAAAATGCATGGAATATTAGACTAATATTCAAAAAAGATATAAAGTACCACATTTGAGCAAAGCCATGAGGATCACATACTAGATCTCTTATTACAAGTTGCTAATTCTCAGAAAAGAATTTAAGAAACTGCATCTAAATTACACCTTTGTATGGACTGCCAAGCTGCTGATTGCTAATATTGGAGCGCCATCACTATCACAAGCAAAATCAACCATTGATCCAGATGGATAGCCCACATGCTTCTGCGAAGGCAATTAGCAAATGTATGATGTAAAGGAAGCATGCCAATACATATTTAAAGAATGATGTACACATTGTATCACAACAAGAACTGAATAACTTTAGCTAGAGTTGGACATAAATTATGTCAACTGGAACCATCAGACACAGCTTTGGAACAAATGTGAAACTACAACTTTCCATACAACAATTCAACAAACAAATTATTACGTGCTAATAATCTGATTATTACAGGAGAGAGAATTTCAAAAGTCAATACAACAAGAGGTTTTATACTACGAAAATTTATAGGGCATTTTTGCTTGATTTCACATTCGAAATTTCAAAACCCTAAATATCTAAACCAGGATCGTCCGGAGACAGTATTGTAGTCTGCCGTGTGTTGTGCAAATTTCCAAAACATGTCCCTTGGAAGTTGCAAGTTTTTTCATAGTTCTGCCACAAAGAATTATAAATGAACATCTTCAGCATAGAGGTGTTAATTAGCATTATAAATGAACATCTTCAGCATAGAGGGTGTTAATTAGCATACTTGAGTTTTCAATGCAAGGATAAGGAAGAGACAATAGACCATCTCTGAGTTCAATGTAGTTATACACAGAGGTATATTGCCAGTACTTGACACTGCATGGGCTACGAATGATTCCTTCCTTGGTTTAGTGCAAGTGTTGGGCAGGAAAAGATGGTAGGAAGTTTCTTTGGCAGTCAAGCTTCATGATCACCGTCTAGAAAATTTGGATGTACATGAGTTCTGATAGAGATAAATGAATCAAGAGATGTTGGTTGAGGTGATTAAATATTCCCTACTGTAAATCAGGTGAGGGAAAGGGAGCTGCAAGAATTATGAGTACAGAAAAACTGGGAGGAAATGTGGATCATATTCCTCAATATTTTCCTTGTGCGTTTTTACTAAAAGAAACAGTTACTTCCCTTTGTATTATTTATTGCAGAGAGGAAAAAAAAAAATTGGCCATCCTCATGGATAAACTTGATGAATTCTCAGTGCAATTCTTCCAACAAATCCCCATGAACATTGGAAGTGAAGCTCTGTAATCCCCATGAACATTTGATTCATCAATTAATAAAGCTATACAATTGTTTGAAGATGTTAATGCTCTGAATTTGGGCCCTAGATCTGATTTGCATCTTTTGGTTCATATATTATTCCTTTTATGTGAAAGTTCCTCATAATATGGGAGGATCCTTTTTTATGCATTAACATCTAAATCTTTGGCATCATAAGAATTTCATAAACATCATTTAGAACAATAAAACACTAACAGTTTTGCCCATTAATTTAGTGGGGAATATAATCCCTTATGAGATCCAAACTTTTCTTAATGATCATTTTATTTTTCAGCAAGGACCATATCGTCCTAAGCCATAACCGGGAATATCTTTTTTATTTTCTATAAAAATTAGGGCAATTACCAAAAAATCCTCTTTTTCAAAAATCATGAAACTATGTCTATAACCACTTCTATTGCCCCCGCCCCCACAAAAAAAAGGCAAGCTTTCTATGCTTCCCCTACAGCATAAAACTTATATTCTTCCCCTTATCTAGCCGTCCATTCTAAATGGAGGGATAAGATTGTCCCAATCACAATGTCACGTCTCTATACTATTTTATTTTTTATTTTTTTTCTATAAACTATTTTAACACCAAATTTTGTATGTCCAATCCTCTATTAAACTTGCACCAGCGAAAAATATAAAAAAAATATTTCTAATAAAATAAAATGACCAAAATACCCCTGAAAGTTTCAAAGGGTATTTTGGTCATTATATTTTATCAAAAATTTATTTTTAATATTTTTTATATGTGCGCCCCAATGAGAAGATGGCACATACCAAATTTCATATTCATACAATTTGTATAAAAATAAAATAAAAATAAAATACTTTGAGACGTCGGATCTAAGATCAAACGGTGAGTGGCTCTCTTGATCAAAATTGGACGGCTGGATAGTAGGGGAAGCATATATCTTCTATGTTGTAGGGGAAGTATAGAAACCTTTCCCCAAAAAAATATGCACTTCAAGTATCACAGTTCTATTAGAACCATGACACACCCTCTTTCACCCTCCGAAAACATTCGCCTCAATTTTCTATTTCTATCTCTGGTCCACCTCCATAGCCAGAAAGCCGCAAAGAAAAACCCAAAAAGAACACAAAACACGAAGCATCTGTTATGATGGGGAAAACCCATTTGTAGAAGAGTAAGTAAAAGCCATGATGCTTGTTTCTTACAGATTTGACCTTAGCCATTATCAGAGATACCCAAGTCTGCATTCTGAGAAAAAGGCCCTTTTCACCCAGTTGAGACCCACATTCTTATACCAGAAAGCAAGTGACCCTGAATGCAAAGAGCCCAACATTCTAGAGAGAAAAATAAAGCAACAAGAAGAGCCACAAAAGCCTCTTGGTAACCTAGTTGAAAGCCTGTTTCTGGAGAGGGAAGCAAAGAACAGAGGAGCCCGAAATCCTTTATCCTTTGTTTGTCATAGATGCAAGCCTTGGTCTAGAGAGAAATGAACCTACCACTTTTCAGAGACCAACCCTAAACCATCTCTTTGCCCTAACTGAAGCCAAATTTTATAGAGGACAGTGTACAAGAAAAACCCATCAAGCAAGCCCCTTCTCTGCCCTCCCCAAAACCCCATTTCTTGAGAGTGAGATAACCTAGCAAGAAAACCCATCAACCCCATCAATGTCATAGCCAAGACCCACATTTCTAGAGGGAGACGATGGCCCCTAAAAAACCCAACAGTAGCTATGGACAGCATTACCTCCACAACAGGCAAACTCAAGAGGGAGAAATCACCACACTCACCATTCAGGTACATGTTCCACTCCTCCATAGCCAAGCTCCTCATCTCCCTTCTCTATCTGGCCGTCCTCCTTTTCCTCATAAATCACCTTCCTCCCCTCTCTCCAACCCGATGGAAACTCACCGAAACCACCATTCCACCACTTGGGCGGCCAAGCTTGGGAAAAGTGTGAAGGCCTCTTATCAGCCAAAACCCCATTGCTCAAAACCACTCATCATGCTCATTACACAGGCCGCGGGCTTCATTGGAAGCTGAGTCTCATTCTCAATGTATCGTCATGGTCCTTTGAGCGTGCCCTGTGCAAGGGCCCTTGACCATTACACTTCTAATAGAACTGTGAAGGGCATTTTTGGTAATATATTATAAAATGTCAGAAAATGGGCATGGACGTAGATTTTCATTAAAGTGGGTATGTTTCACAAAAAGTTTAAAAAAATGGATATTTCTGATGGTTGTCCTAAAAATTAACCCCCAGAAGAATTGACTTGAACTCATTTAGTAACACATAACCAAGTAGAAAATCCTCATGTTTATCTGCATTATCTGAATGTGCCGTTAGTTTTTGTACATATATTATTTGTTTTTTTGGTGGGTTGGGAGGGGTCTCTGTTGTAACTGGTGAATCACTCGTATTCAAAATTCTTTAGAAACAAAACCAGCGACGAGATACTATAATGCAGGGATACTTCAAAATGGGTACCACAGTCATAACTGATACTTCAAAATCACACATAAATGGCAAAACTGACATTTGTAGCCATGTCCGTCCATCCACAGAAGTATCTATGCATCATTTCCCATAAACACAATGTGCCAAATTGAAGAAATTAAGAGTATGATTTTGAACCTTTTTTCTTTAAGAATTAAAAAGAAAAAATTATGAATGAACAACGGCATCATGAAATCAACATGGTTATTGGACAAAGTAAGAAATTTTCACATCCCAGACCCCATGAAACAGCAAGTTAACAAACTCATGTCCACTAAAGAATCGATCACCATTGAAAAATGCCAGTTTATGAGAACCACAGGAAAACTAAAGACTATTCCATGATCTCACAAGACCAAATTCTATCAAGACCTTGTAACTTTGAATTTCCAAATCATTTACATTTTCAAAGATTTAACTCATTATGGTGCAACAGAAAGACAAGAACTCATTCAATATTTTCCATCCATTATAAAGTTAATGCTACATTAAACACAAGACATCTTTGATGTTTTATGTTCATTTAGTGAACAGAAAGTGCAGCTCAAGTCAGTGAATATCAACCATTGCCCTCTTACCTACTTTAGCACAAAAAAAGAATTACATACAGGTTTCAAAACAAAACACCTGAGAAAATGTAGAGAGCATGCCTCGGGTGCTGCGATCAAATAGTGTACGAACTTCTTCAAGTGGTGGGAGTCGAGTAGCTGACTCCTGCAGGGATAAAAAAAGATCTAAACTGATATCCAAGATCTGTAAAGAAGCAAACTTATCAGTAAGACTTCATACATGAAAAATTAGAAGCATGTACCTGATGAGCCTTAATAAGGTGAGAGAAGTTACCGTCCTCATTCACTTCATCAGATATCACAGCCTGCAAAATAAGACAATCATTATATTCCAATGACCTATTAGGCCACTAATCTCTATAACTAGTTAGCACACGAAACTGTTTTCTAGTGACACATTAATTGCAACTCAAATGTACATGATAAGCTCAATGCTCGACAAACATAAATCACGCATCAAAGGTTATAAAAATAATCAGATACTAAAATCAAACATTAGTGGCATTTTATTGAAAGATTGGATTTCTATCCCAGGCAAGAATTGCCAGCCCACAGCATCCAGTTCAAGTAGTCCCGGAAATTGAGCCCGTAAAATGAAGTAATTAGTAGGTCTGATTGAGTCATTTGAATCTAAATATGTAGAGACAGAGTAATAAAAATGTTCGACCTGAAAATAGCAAATTAGAGAGCATTTTAACAAACTAATGGTAAATATACCAATATTAGTTTAAAAAGACTGGGTCAAAGTGTACAATCTTTCCATTAAGGAAAATACAATAAACAATGTCTCAACTTGAAGCACCCAATATAGGACCCAAAACCCAAAATAATCCAAAAAAACATTGCACAGCCCCAAGTATGGTACAAAATCTGACCACCTACTCCAAGGGAAACCGTATAGAATTCATCACACTGAAAATAAGCGATGTATAGTGATGTGCACTGTTCAGAATTCAAATCCATGGCACCACCCAAAATTCATTGTCTGCCTATTTAGCATACATATGCTAAGACAAGTATGACTAGCATAAGGTGAATGTTATCTATGAGGTGAAAGGTGTGGTTATATAGAACTCCAAAATATAAATTCAAACTTTTCTCTTTTCTGCAATTATTGAACGCTCACCTTAAATCTTGGAGCAGGGGTCTACCAGGGTTCATAGGGCCACAAAAAACCTCTACACTTCTTGCCATTAAGACCCTTGACTCGCTTGAAGAGTCCAAACCACTTTCGGCTTCTCTCACAAAGAAGACCTTAAGCTACAATACCAAGCCATCGTCAAGAAAGAGGAAATATTTTGGTACCAAAGGTCCAGAATCAAGTGGTTAAAGGCCGGGGACCTCAACACTGGATTTTTCCATAAGACGGCCAATTGCAGGTGCAGAGACAGTACCATCACACACCTACTGGTAGGAGAGAACCTATTGGACCAACCCCTAGACATAGAGCAAGCCATCCTTGGCTATTTCCAGAACCTACTCACTGCCCCCCCATTCTCGACCCCCATGGGGGACCTAGAGTTCCTCGCTCTAGCCCCTGACAAAGCTACCTAGTTAGAAAGACCCTTCTCTGAAACTGAAATTTTAGCTGCCATTTCAAACCTAGACTCAGACAGGGCCCCTAGACCCGACAGATACCCCATTGCACCCTTCAAACTCTTTTGGGAATCTTTTAGAGATGACTTTCTGAAAATGGTTGATGAATTTTTCAATAGGGGTATTATCAACAGGGCACTGAACGCCACCTTCCTCACTCTTATTCCCAAGATTGAAGGGGCTACCCAACTAAAAGACTTCCGCCCTATAAGCTTGGTAAACTCTACCTACAACCTACAATATCCTAGCCAAAGTCCTCGCCTCACGTCTCAAAGAGGTTCTCCCTCTTGTCATCTATACCTCACAAAGCGCCTTCATTAAAGATCGCCAAATTCTTGATGGGGCCATAGTTGCCCACGAGTGCATACACTCTAGAAATCTGGCCAATGTCCCAGGTATCGTGATCAAGCTGGATTGGGAGAAGGCTTATGATCACGTAGACTGGGCCATCCTAGATGAAACTCAGGCCAGGATGGGTTTCGGGATTAAATGGAGAACATGGATGAAAGCGTACTACTCGCACCCACACTTCTCTATCGTCATAAACAGCAGACCCAAGGGTTTCTTCCCTTTAACAAGAGGCCTCAGAAAGGGAGATCCCCTATCTCCCTTTCTTTTTGCTACAGCAGTTGAGGTCTTTAGTAGGTCTATTTCCAGAATGTATGCGGCTGGACGCTTGCATGGATTCCCAGTCGGACCTCGGGCTCCCAAAGTATCTCATTTCCAGTATGCATGGGAGGTAGGCTACCACCGATCAAAGCCACTCTGGCCAATATCCCGGTCTACCAAATGTCCATCTTCCACATGCCTGTGGCTGTCAGTTCCAGAATCAAACTCTTAATGAGAAGGTTTTTCTGAAGCAGAGATGGAACCAATAACAAATTCCATCTTCTTGCTTGGGATAAGCTATGCCAGTCCACGCATAAGGGGAGGACTGGGGATCAAAAATCTTAGAACTCAGAATTTGGCTCTACTGGGTAAATGGTGCTTGCACTTAACGAACCTCAGAGACCAGTTGTGGATTGACATACTCAAACACAAGTAACACCTCTCTAATACACCGTGGCTGCCGAACTGCAGGAGTAATCAAAGATCCTCAGGCAATTGGAGGTCAATATGTTATGCTTTCCATGCCTTCAAATCTAGAATCAGATTCCACCCGAGATCGGGGAACTGCATCCTTTTTTTGCATGACCTATGGTTAGGTCACACCATTGTTTTAAAAAGTGGACCGCCCAGCACCTGGGCGGCCGCCTAGGCAGTCCAAAAGGCCTGAGCACATCGCCTAGACCTAGACGGCAAAACTAGGAGGATATCCTTGGGCGCCCGCCTGAACCCCTGGGCGGCCGCCTAGGCAGTCCAAAAGGCCTGAGCGCATCGCCCAGGCCTAGGCGGCCAAACTAGGCGGATATCCTTGGGCGCCCACCTGAACCCGCCTAGGCGCCCCCCCGGGCAGCCCCCCAGGGCCTGCGTCTCGCCCAGGGGAGAAAATGCGGCTCCTTAAGGATGTTTTTGGGTCATTTTTTTACTACTAAAGGGAAAAATTGTGGGTTTTAGGTTCATTTGAAACCTAAAACCTATTAGAGGCTATTTTAGATAGAGAAAACCCCAAAACAAATTTTGTTTTTTACTAGGCCGCCCAGGTTTTGGGCGGCCTGGACCCCCCTGACCGCCTTGGTTCCGCCTGGCACTTTTTCAAACACTGGGTAACACACCTCTTAGGGACGGATTCCCGAACTCTACTCTCTAGCCAGAAATCAAGGGCCACCATAGCAGACGAAATGTTATGGGCAGGGTCCACTCGCTCGGGGAATCCAGTCTTTAGGAGGGCTCTCAACAACCATGAGATTGCGAGCTTCTCAACTTTAGCAATAGAACTCCAAACCACCTTCTTAGCACCCACAGGCCCAGATAGAATCATTTGGACACCTGCACCCTCTGGACTCTTCACAGTGTCACCCTTCTATAAAAGCCTTACTCCGCCTCCAACACTCCCCTTAGCTCCTGCTGCTACTAACGCTCAAGCTTTGGACTCCACCCCCCCAAAAAATCAAAATTTTCACATGGTTGGCTCTCTCCCAAAGAGTACTCACTGTCGATCAATTGCAGAGAAGGGGTATTCCAATCCCTAATCAATGTGTCATGTGCCTAACAGCTGAGGAAACAAATAACCACCTACTGCTGCACCGTCCTTTTGCCTACAACATATGGGGAACAATTTTAAAACTCTTCAAAGCTCAGTGGGTTTTACCGGCAGAGGTAACCTCAATCCTCTCAGCCATTAAACCTTAACCGTGGCCTAAGGCAGGGATACTTCTTTGGAGATCCTCGGTGGCAGCCACCTAATAGGCCATATGGATCGAGCGAAACAACAGAACGTTCAGAGGGGATTACTCCCCTTGGACTAAGGTATTCGACAAACTAAAGTCCTCCATTATCTTTTGGGCCACCAATCACCGCTATTACAATGGAATTCCAACCTCGGTTTTAGCCAGGATTGGTGCAATATCCTTCAAACCCATCAAGTGCGTCTACCTAGGACCACTAGGTGGAAACCACCACCATTAGGACAACTCAAACTGAACTTCAATGGATGCTCCGTTGGGAACCACGGCCCATCAGGAGTAGGAGCCATCCTTAGAGAACACATGGGTTTCGCTCTGGCCACGGTCTCCAAATTCATGGGCCACGCCAGCTCCATGGAAGCTGAAGTGCTAGCACTGTTGGAAGGCTTAAAGCTTCTAGACCCTCTCCACGTAAATTCTATTGTGGTAGAGGGAGACTCCAAGAACACCATTTCTTGGGCTCAAAAAATCTCTCTATCTCCCCCCCCATGGTTCTTGGCACACGTGTTTGATGAGATTGATCATCTATGCAGGAATATGTATGTCGTGTGGATGCATACATGGAGGGAAGGAAACCAGGATGCTGATACGCTCGCCAAAGAAGCAGTAGAGATGGCGAACAACTGACGTGTTTTGGGGTTTTGGACTTTTTTGGACAGTCCTTAGTCTTTTCTTTCGGATCAACCAGTTTTATTAAGTTGCTTTGTTCCATTGTAACCTCCTAAAAGAGGACTTGATTCTTCTTTTTTGGCTCTTATCTCCCTCGAGCATCCTACTCTGTGAATCGCCAAGGCATTTTGCACTTATCTTTTTTTTCTTCTATTAAAGGTCAACATTATCAAAACAAAAAAAAAATATAACCGGAATCTCTACTTACAATTACCACAATTCAATGCAAGTATAAACCTACTACAATCTAGGATCTTTAAATCTTACTGTCAAAATAAAACTTTATCCCAAAAAACTGAATTTAAACTTACAATTAGGAATTCAAAAACAAATATGAACCAAGAATAGAAATAAAAAATTAATAAACAAACTAGGAAAACGTACTGAACCTTTGCCTAGGGTTATCCCCTTAGGACGTAGCACACACCACATCCAATTACCAAACCGAATGGCACACTTGATCCTTAGGTCCTACTGAATGCACTGAAATAGGTAGCACCATTGGACTACCCTGTCACAAAACCATGGGCTACTACAATTAGGATTTCTTAAACACCTTTTTAAACTTTGGGGCATGCCACTATATGGCACCTCCCCTAACCAACACTAGGGCCGGGGGTACCCCCTTTTCTAGGTCTCTATTTACTAGGTGGTGCGTGCCACCCTTGGGTCTCTGTGGGGTCGTGTGCAACAAGCAAGAGAGAGAAAGAGAGAGAGAGAGAGAGAGGAGGACGAAGGTGCGTGAGTAGTTTTTGTTTTTTTCTTTTTTTTCGTTTTTTTTTTTCGGGTTTTTTTTTTTTGGGGGGTAGGGGGGGGGGTAGGGGGGGGTAGGT
>NW_006500356.1:643604-680389 GCF_000471905.2 Amborella trichopoda | reverse complement strand
AAAAACCATCCCATTACAATGTGCATACCCCTTTTTATTCACTACTCTTGCCTTTTAGAAAGATAAACTATAACTCTATTCCTACTATGTCCCTCACCAAAAGATAAACTTCCTATCTTAACACAAACTCCATTCCTCCTCTAAAAGATATTTCTGAAAGATAACCCTTCCTGCCAAAAACAACTCACACAAAAAAAAAGGGACTTATCCTTCCTACAAAAAAAATGGACTCTTTCAAGATTTAAACAAACTCATACCTTCTTTTTAAAAAAAACAAAAACAAAAAGGCAATAAAGAATTAAAAAAAAAGAAAAGATAGATAAATTCCCTCTAATGTTGCCTCCTCTATTCCCGATCTGCTTGCTCCAAATAATGTAGTGCGATCATCTTGAATCTATGAAAATGAAAATAAAAATAAAAATTAGAAATGTCCATCTCTTGATTTGCATCCGGGATTCTCTCTATGCACATGTACACGCGTCCCTCTAAAGGGTTGCTTCCCAAAATGTGGTTATCATATGTACATGCCGCGCGGAAATTTGTTGAGGATTTAGCCCTCATTCTCACGAGCCTACAGCCGTACACAATATACCATGATACTCTTCCTGACCTACAAACATCATCCCTAAGCTTCTCCCTGAACTCAACAAGAGAATGACCCCTGCATAAAACCCTCAAGGGTAGTGCCATGCCCAAGGGAAAAGGAATCTGGACATAAGCTAGGCATCTCGACCTTATACATTTTGAAATTCGGGGTCACACATGTTTCCTCTCCTTCTGGTTCACAATATTATGTGATTTATGAGAACGAGTACACTACATTTATATGGATTTATTTCCTTAAGCGAAAATATGAGGTTTTCTCAAAGTTTCAGCAGTTAAGAGCTTCATCGAAATGAATTATGGAAAAAGTAATAGAAAACTGAGAGGTGACGGGGGAGGTGAATTCACCTCTTAAGCAACAATTCTCATGTCCAAACACGTAGGCTCAAATGGTGTTGTCGATGGAAAGTATTGACATGTCACTAAGTCTGGCATATCAATGCTCTTTCATAGTGGTGTTCCGACACATCTATGGACAAAAGTTTTTCACACATCAACACATGTTATTAATAAGTTACATATAACCATTCTCGGCATGTGAATTGCTTACAGCTTATTGCTTAATGCTTACAGAACAAGAACCCGATTATTCTTATGTTATTTTTATGTCCATATTGTTAAAAATTAATAGACCCAAGTTATCTCCCACTGTGGAAGAACATCTCATGGTTGGCTACAATAATGAACATAAGAGCTCATTGTTAGTCCCTTCGAACCAAGAGAGTTCATGCATCTTGCCATCTTACTATTGATAAGATGCATTTTCATGGAGCTCATTCATCGTCTACTACGACTCAGAGAGGGAATCATCGTCGAAGATTGTTCTATCCTCTAAAGATAATGTGTCTACAATATGAGTCTAGAGCAGCAAATTCATATACCACACAATGGTTCAACTGATCCAATTAACGATTCATGATGAAGTTCCCTTCACATCACCAACATTGGCCTCAAATATAGAATTAATCCTACTGCAATCTACAGGTGCACAACATCTTTCTCTTCATGAGTACAATACTTCACCTATTGCAAGAAAATCCATTCGTTTGAAAATTCCAAGTGTTAAGCATCCTGCTGATCAATGGCTCTAACACAAAATTTTTAAGGGTCATCAATTAATTTTAGCCAATGTTGTTAAGGTGAAAAATTGGTTTTACTTTTAGCCAATGTTGTTAAGGTGAAATTTTGGTTTTCTTTGAAGGAGCCAAGGCTGATGAGAGATGGATACCAGCTACAAAACGATGAAATTGTAGCTTTGTACCATTAAATAATAATAATCACAATAATAATAATAATAATAATAATAATAATAATAATAATGATAAGAATAGTAATAGTAATAATAATAATAATAATAATAATAGATCTGAGATTGTTACTAGACCTTGAAATAAAAGTATAGTGAGATCCAAATGGGCATAGGAAGTACAGACCTTCAAAAAAAAAATGAAGTGCAAATCAAATAGAACCATTGAAAGAAAGGCATACAACATCAGTAGCAAAAGGATATGGACAGCTTTAAGGCAATGCTTACATGAGACTTTTAGCCCGATAGGTTCCTAATATAAAATTATTGACGCTAGAGACATGGTAATATGGAGAATACTAAATTGTTTGAAGCACAGAACGAACTAGAGCTGCCTCTTGCTTCAAGAGAAGGGGACGCGCTATGCACATCTCATTTGATGGTCAGGGGCAAAATAAAAGTTGAGCAATAGTAATTCTAAATTTTGCATGGGGAAAATTGGAGATGCCTTCTACGTCGCCCGTAATATGTGTAAAAATTAGAATAATAAGACCAGTATTTAAAACTCGAACTTAGGTCAAGACTGTAGGGGTATGAATCCAAGTTTGTGGTCCTACTAGACCGAGTCTTGCCAAGACTAGGTCAAGTCTCTAAAAAATAACATAGTAGGGTCCTAACCTGATGGAACTAGGGTGAGTCCTAGGGTTTTTTAACAGGAATACGTACAGTGCCGGGTCTGAGCGACTTGGCGGAGTCCAAGCCCGAGTCACCAAGTAAGATTTAATATTGCATTGGCTAATTTCTATGAAATGGAAACTTTGTCAAATAGATGTAAAACATGATTTCCTCCATGGAGAATTGAATGAAGAAGATATATGGAACAACCACTTGGTTATAACAAGGCAATGAAGTATGATTTTGCATGCAAATTTAAAAGGGCTATAGATGGGCCAAAAGAGGCATTTAGTGTATGGTTTGATAGATTTAGTGAAGGTATCAGGTGACAGGGCTTCAAGAGATGCATTGCTTATATTTCTTCATTTACAAAGAAGACTGATCAAGGAAGTGAAAATGTTCTTTTATATGTTGATGATGTCTTCATTATCAAAACAATTTGAAAGAGATCAAGACTTGGAGGGTACACTAAGTCTGAATTTTGAAATGAAAGATCACAGAGGGGTCATATATTTTCTTGGAATTAAAAGTTGAAAGAACATCAATTGGCATCAAGTTGACACAACAAAAATATGCTTTGGAACTCTTGTCTAAGTTTGAAATGAAGTCCTGCAAACCAATATCTAGTCCTGCAGAAATGGAAAAGAGATGAAAGGCAAATGAAGGGGTTCTCATTAAAGATCCCCTAAGATATAGAAGCAAGGTTGGAGGCCTTAGTAATTGACTTTTACTCAACCCGACATTACTTTTGCTGTAAATCAAGTTTGCAAATTCATGCATGCTCATTGTCAAGCTCAGTTCAAAGCTGCATAATGAATTCTTAGGTTAAATTAAGGGAACCATTTATGATGCGCAATTTTATTCCAAAGATCTAGAAGCAAAATTTAATTAGGAACCCTACACGATGCTGATTGGGCAGGAATTCCAGGCAATAGATGATCAGTAAGTGGTTATTTGTGTAGTTTTTTCCTGGATTGCTAATCTCTGAAAAAAAAAAAAAAAAAAATTCCTTTTTTTTCTTTTGGTTATTTTCTTTTCTTTTGGGAGGGAGGAAGGGAGGAGGGGGGGGGGGGGTCGGCAGTCCCACAATGGTTATGTTTTCATGGTTTAAAGTTTAGACATCTACTTGAAAATTTCGGAATTCTTGTTGGTGAACCTAAGTTATATTGTCATAATAAAAGTGAAATAAATCCCTCCTCTAATCCTGTTTTCTATGCAAGAACAAAACACATTGAACTAGATTATCACTTTATTCATGAACAAGTTGAAGATGGTGAGATATGTGTGTCAAGTAGATGCTATGGAACTAGATTATCATTTTATTCATGAAACATATAGGAAAGTACTTGCTATGGAAACCTTGTGGTGAGCCGTAAAACCATGGGGTCTCTCCTATATAATCATGCATCAATCACAATGAAAGGACATCCTCTAATTCTTCAGTCTCTTGCATCATCTATCTTTATCTCTCGTTTTCTTTTGCTATTTAATTTTCTATCTTCTCACGCTTTCCCCATTGCTAATGCAGAAGAGTGTAGCATCCCATGCCCATCGAAAACAATTAATTTTTTTCCAAAGGAGAAATTAACTTCAAATTTTCAACCTGGAGACTGGGTTTCTAAACTTTATCTGGAGTAAAGTAAAGAGTACCAGATTGGAAACCCATGAGAAACATGTTTCCATCACTTTCATCAACCCATTACCAGAATTTGCATAGTAGCCGATATGGGTTTTCGTGATTTTCATCAACCCACAACCAAAATCCTATCATGGGTTTCAATCTATTTTACCAAACACCACTACTAGAATCTCCATGGTTGCATCAAAACACCCTAAGAAAAGAAAAGAAAAGAAAAAAAACCCAAAAAAAAAAAAAAACTACAGATATAGGACACAAACACAAAACAATACCAATCAGTATTGGAATATGCAGAGTATAGACAGAGCATACCTGAGGTGCCATGGCCATTGGAGAAAAGAGATAAGCAGCAAGCGTGGGCCTCTCTGAAGCAGATACTCGGCAAAGTAAAGTAGGAGAGGGAGAAAGGAAGCGTGCAGAGCGAGAAAGAAGGAATTGTTGTCCTTTTTGGTGCCTAGAAAGAAAGAGAGCGCCATTAATTCGGGGGTAGATAGAAGTTGGCAAAGCAAAAGTTTTCATCACTCTACGCTTGCTCCCCTAAACTGTCAACAGCAGCTGCGTCCTCTCTCTCTCTAAAACGTCGGGAGTCTCTCCCTTTCTATTCCGCATATGCCCCCTTTCTTTGTTTCTCTCTCTAAATTTTGATGGCAGCAATTATGGCCACCGTTATGGCACGGAGAAGAGATGTTTGAGAAACTGGAAGATGAGACCATCTCCTTTTGACACATTGAGGTCACACCAACTCCCAGCCGTCAAATGCAAATTTAAATGGCTAAGACTTTGCACAATGCTCAAATAATTTTTTTAATTTCGTGAGTCTTTTCTAATTCAAATTTACTTGACAGGATATCAAAAATAAATGGTCTCGTGGTATATATTCCCGATATGGACACGGTTTTTATGAGTCCACGAAATATCCACCCCTTGATAATTTATTTTTGAAATAAAATTTGATTTTAATTTTTAAAAAATATATAATATAGCCATTATTAATTGTAAAAACAAATAAATTTTAAAAACAACAAATGATATGTTTTGGAGAAATTATTTGAACGGTTGATTTTACTTTATCTTTAGAGGGTTGTTATTTATGTGACTTGATTTTGGTGGACTGTGTAGATCTCCAAGCCCGCATAATAATTTTCCTTCCGACATTGATGAGTGTGTAACATGGAGCATAATATGCATGCCACCTATCTACCATCCGATGGTGGAACTAACATGTTGTTCTGCTCGGGAGATTGGTGGACTGTGTAGATCTCCAAGCCCGCATAATAACAGGTGCAGGTGCGGGCTTGGACGCACCAAACAATTTTCCTTGATGAGTGTGTAACATGGAGCATAACATGCAGGCCACCTATCTACCGTCCGATGGTGAAACCAACATGTTGTTCTGATCGGGAGAATATCATCCTCACGCATTAAGGGGGCTAATACTCCTCAACTTCTCACTCGTGTTTTTCAAGTCCACCAAAACCTAGCTGGCAATATTAGGGCCAGTTTGGATTCATTCAGGGACTTTTTTTTTTTTTAATGGAGATTTATCAAATTGCAACTAGAAATTGAGGCTATTTGACATTTTATCAAGGTGTTCTTCACAAATTTTAAAGCCCCATTTTGAGGAGTGCAATTTGAAATTTGATCAAGAGACTTATGGGATATTTAAAATTAGTTCAAAAAGTATAGAAAAAATTGTTGAATAATTCAAATCTTTAGTCCGATAAATTTACCTTTTTCTAATGAGATGTTGAAAATTTTTATTTTATTATCAAAATTTAAAAATTATTTCATATTTTACACTCAAGTTCCACTTTTTAGGAGCACATATCTTATTTAAGTTTTTCAATATATCAAATTAAGCTTAATTTTAGGACATTCATACTTCTCTCAATTATGCATCTATAAATATAAGAAATTATTTAGTATGCAAAATGGCCAAAATATTCCAACAATTTCGGAGGTATTTTGGTTATTTTAATATTTCAGATGTATATCTTGTATTTTTTATAGGTACGTGAAATACCGACACCCCAAACTTGAGTTTAATCCTATTTATCGAAAAATAAAATAAAATTAAAATAGTTTATTGTGGTATTAAAAAAGTGAGACGTGAGTAAAAAATTTACAATATTGACAACTTTTATTTTTTCAAAAATAAATGTGGTTTTCCTATTTCCTTTTTATTGTTGTAACATAACGAAAAAAATTTATTTTTTCATTTTGGGGATTATAAAATACTCATTTTCCATTAGCATTTCTCAAGTAGGGCAGAGTGAGCGACAGTAATGAGTTGAGATATTAAACCCGCACAAGTAAGATGAAATATTTCGTGCTCCCTAGGGAGCATACTAAAACCCCATCTAGGAGTACTTTAAGTACCCAACATTTCGGAATGTTAACCTCTCCAACTCTCATATTAAATGTAATAAAAATATATTTCCAAGTGGCATTCTCTATAGGCTGGAAAAAACTAATGCCTCAAGATTGAATGGAAAGTGTCTAATTTTTTAATTGTGAGATCTAAATGTTAGAAAACTTAAAATTAAAATGTTTTTTTTAAAACATCTCGTAATTTTTAGGCGATTCTCAAAATTTCAAGTAAAAGAAAAATCTTCCCAAATAAGCTTTATGTTTAGGAGAATAAGTGTACAATATACTCCCACGAAAGCATAATATCCAAAGCATTTAACCATCTGAGCTTGTGGTATTTCCAATGGAAGTAGCTAAAAATGCGAATAGGCTCTAGGAAGAAGCCATCGATGCGAACAAGGCACCGCAATGTGACATTTAGAGTCCCATTCTTACCGTGTACTTCTATTCTCACATATCACCTTAAAAAACTACTAACAATTTTAATAGGGCTGTATTTCCATTGAACTACCCAAAAAATAAAAAATAAAAATCTATCAAAATCATAAGAGAACGCAAACACTATACAAATATCTTTTGGTTTAATTTCAAAATACTAAAAACAACGTGATTTAGTCATAAATGGATAAAATAAATAGACCATATAGTTTAGGCAGTATGATAAATTTCCTTTTAAAAAAAATAAAATCGCCCAAGTTCCATTTTCTGTTGAAAAGGATGACAGGTTCCTATCGAACGTGGGGCTCTGATTTGGTCCAACTTTAAGTGGCGGTTTGAGTATGTGAAACTTAATAGATTACAAGAAAATATGACATTTACATTATTTGGGTACACTCTAATAATAAGGAAATGGAAAGATATTATCTGACATTATCTAGATTTTTCTCAAAAATCACGAAATCTATTAATCAGTAAAGGGTATCTAGATTTTCCCAAAAATCACAGGGTTCCTAGATTTTTCCAAAAATTACTAAATCCATTAACCGCTGAAGGGTGAAAAATCTATTAACAGGTTGACGAGTAATCTTTGAAAATCTTCTTTCGTGTATCCAAAATCCATTACATACAGTAAGGGCCGAAAAATCTATTAACAGGTTGATGGTAATATTTGTAAATCTTTGTAAATTTTTCAAAAAATCTATTAGCAGGTTGATGAGTAATTTTGGAAATCTTTGTAAATTTTCGCTTGGGTCTTTCTGTCCTATCTCCGCTTAAAGTAAATATAAAGTGAAAGTAGGGGATATGTAAAGTAAATATAAAGTGAAAGTAGGGGATATGTAAGGGAATCTAAATTGATTTAAACAGATGTACGAGGATAATTTTCTACTGCATTCATAATAAAAAATATCTACATCCCTCTATTCCCAATTTGGTTGTAGCCCTCATCTGACTCTCATGTAAAAACAAAATTTTTTAAGAATTAGTAAGTGAAAGTTTGGAGAAATATAAATTGATTTGAACAACTGTATAACTTGATGAGGAACAATTTTCTACTGCAATCATAATAAAAACTTTTATACATCCCACTATCTCCAATTTAGGTTGTAGCTCGCCATCAACTCTCATATAAAAAAAAAATATTAATAATAATAATAATTGATAATTGATGGGAAATTATATAACACAATCATAATAAAAAAATTCACACAAATAATCATCATAAGAGGTTAGTAAAAACTCAATTGGAATAAGATACATATTTAGCTTCTTCTAATGCTTCAAATTTTTCTACTGCAATTACCAAACCTTCTAGTTTATTAATATAACTTCTTCCAATTTCTTAACTTGTACCATAAAGATTTTGATTTTGATATCATAAATTTATTGCGTATTTGAAATTATATATAGAGAGATATTTGAAAGGCTTCTATAAAAAATAAATAAAAATAAAGCTTATCACAACAAAATCATGTTATTCCAATCATATTATTTCAATGACTTATCATGTTGAAACCAAAGTCTAATCATGTTAACCAAACATAGCCATATTTGTCATATTTGGATGGTAATGTATTTTTCATATTTCTTCCATACATAGCCAAACAGTAGCAATGTATTTCTCAAGTTGCATCTAAATACTACTCAAATAGTGACAATCTATTTACAAGTAATGTATTACGCAATAATGTATTACGCCCATAATATATGTCACAAACAATATATTTCTAGGCATCCAAACGGTCCCTAAGACTTTCTACTCCCAAAAAGTTCATCGATCACCCACACCCTAATGGGTCGTTTGGATCCCAGGATACACAAATCCTGGGTTTCTCGCAATACCTAGTTTTGCAGATTCTAGTACATGTAAAAGCTGATTTTGATAACAATGTTGTTTGGCTGGCTGCTGAAAGAGCCTAGTATGTGAAATATACCCGGTTTGGCACCATGAAGATAAAAATCGAAAAGTACCCTATTTGGCACCATGAAGATGCAAAACCAGGTTTTGGCTATTTGTTGTTAATACAGCTTAGTCATTCATACAATAAATCGATGATTCCCTAGTAATACATAGCCAATAAAAAGTATTTTTTGAGAATAAGTTATCAATAATATAACAAATAAATTAGGCGGTTCCAATCATATCATTTTATATTTTTCTAAGCCAAATTATGATTCTCTCTCTCTCTTTGTATACGTACACAACTTATAATAAGTTATTCCCATATCCATAGCACGATTCTCTCTCTCACTCTTTGTATACATACACAACTTATAATAAGTTATTCCCATATCCATAACACTGCATCTCATTATCTCATTAAATAATAAAGAAGTTAAATAACCACCATTAGACAGTTCCGATCATATTTTCTTATATTTTTATGGGTCAAATTATCTCACTCTCTCTCCCCCAATATACCTAATATACCTACATGACCCACAATAAGTTGCTCCCAAATTGCCTCATCTCCATAAGACTACATCTCAGTAGATAATGAAATTAAATTGTTCCATAGGCTATGCTATGCCATGTCCTCTCTGCAAAAACTCAATCCATGAGCTGTATAAGAGGTAAAACAATGCCGAACCGCTTCCCTTCAACTTCATTAGCTTATGCACATGGAATTTGTAAAAATTGAATAGTGTACCTGGGGTTTTTTTAGAGTAAAAATTACGCCCATATTTTAAAATTACCTAAACATACTCCTCCAACTGAAACGTTCGATCATCCAAACATCCGATCATTGAACGAAGTTGTGAGTACTAGAATCAAGTGGCAACTGATGACTACTTCAGTTCGATGTAGTCATGTGCTTTGGAAAAAGAAAGCAAGGCTCCTTTTCAGATTGATTCAAAGGCAACTAATTGATGAGGCAGAGTGAGTTTCTACAGCTTGAATTCTGTAGCTTTGTCAAATGCAGGCTCAAGTTAATGAAGAAGATTACAGACCACTCAACTCTGTCCTTTACAAATGGAAGGACCATTTGGGTCCATAAAACATTGGGATTAACTTGGCTACTAAGGATGTATTCTCCACTGCCTTATTGTTGCTTTGAGGTACCTAATTACCACAGTCGTGGAGGCCCAAGTAGTGCTTCAAGGAACTTTTTCAATCTATGGCCTTTTTCATTCATGGTCGAAGTGATACTTCAAACAATTTCTCCTAGAAAATTGGTTGGCCAACCGTTCTAGGAATTTTGCATGCATTTTATAGAAACTACAAAGATTTCCCAATGCAAATCAATTAGTGCTGGAGTTTTATCTATGTTACTAAAAAAAAGGCAAAGGTCGAAAACATGCCTAGGAAACAAAAAAAAATATCACCTTGGTTTTTGGTTTTTAACCATATCAGCAATTCCTGAAACTAATACATTCAGTTGAAAAGGAGAAAATAAGAATGATATGCAAATATCTACCGAGGCATGGATACCAAGCATCAATTGACATTTAAAGGAAGAAATGCTTTTGTATAAACCAGCAAGCAGCTTCACGAGAAAGATCAAATCAGCTCCAACAAACTGGTAACCAAGAGAGCTCTAACTGAGCCTCATTGGAGCTAAAATAAGCACACAATAAATTTCACTGTGGTTCAAAATTTCACTGTGGTTCATATAAACAATGAACAGGAAAAATCAGCCGGAAGCTTCTAGAGAGAGAGTGGCCATTAACTTAGCTCCACTAAACTGATCTCGGAGGAGCTCTGAACCTGAATAATTCAGGCTAGAAAATGTTGCAGCGTAAGGGGCTTCTAGACAGATAAACTTACCATCAACCTGGGTCAAGCAAACCTGCATCGAAAATCTGACAAACTTGATTAAGAGATGACACACGAAAGTTTCAAGAGAGAATATCATCATCACACATCAGCAAATGAGTGTGGCAAACTATCGGCCCAGCCCAAACCAGTGTGGAAACAGGAGTTCCAATAGAACCTGGGTAACTGATGCTGACCCGCTACACAGTTGTTTATGTTGATGTTAACAAGACCAATATAATAGCTTGAAGTTCCACAAGGCAATTACATGAGCCACAATTTGCAAATTCAAAGACACATATAAGATGGAAAGATGAGAACTGAAGCTTACTAGCACGAGACTGAGAATGACAGTTTAATGTTTCTGGGCCACGAGCTCGCCAAAAGCCATAGAGCAAGTACATATGGCCAAAGCATCTCCCAGACATTCAAAATAACTTTGCGCCAGTTTCCTCTCCCTCTCCCTCTCTCGCTCTCCCTCTCTCTCTCTCTCTCAAACACACAAAAAGAGAGACCCAAATAAAGAAAGAGGCAGGATTTAAAGTACAACCAAAGAAAATCCTAAACTGATAGTTTGCCGATTGTTGATTAAAGATGCAAGAAACTAGATCGCACTCTTCAAATGTACATGGAACCAGGTGATATTTTCTGGGGGTTTCAAGCCCTGCATATGACAGATGGAAGGTAGAGGAGAACTACATCAACATTTTAGCAACTCCAATGGGTGGGCTGGCAATGCAGTCAGATATAACTCTACATATAATTATGAGAATTTCAAACCAAACGAGTTCTACAACCGATAATAAAGAAATAGATATTCCCATTTTTTGAATGGTATTAAACCCAACAAGGATAAAAAAAAGTTAATCTACCAATGGCAAGATTGGAAAGCCTCTTAAAGAACATCTCAACTCAATTTGATCTAAATGTAGAATAAATTTGCAACTGTGATAGAGCAGGAAACTTCTTTCAAAATATAATAAATGTATAATTAATATTCCTCAAAAAATAAATATAGAATTAGTACCAAACTTCATTTCAAGAGGAACACCTCAAAACCAAATATATGGCATATGGCCTTCCAGGGACATAAACAAGAGTTTTGTTTCTTCTGGCAAGGCAACTTTCCAATGGATGAAGCAGAACCACAGTGGCTATAACCATTAAGAATAACCAGAATGTGCAAATCAATAGAAATTGAAGAAAACAAAATCAATCTATCAATACCATTGAGTTCAACCAATCAACACTGAAAATGATGAATATAATCTGCAATACAACAGTTTCAATAAAAACTACATAAAACCTCAAAATTCAAAAGGGGGAAGAACGAAACAGAAGTGAATGGAGGTGCAGAAATAGATAAAGGGTTCAAAAAGACCTGATTCACAAAAAAAAAAAAAAAAAACTTGATTTAAAAGGAATGAAAAATCTAATCCATGTTTTTGCAAATGGAGACAACCAATGACAGGAAAAACCGCAAAAATAACCCACAACAAATTTTAAAAAATAAAACAAACATTGTACTATACTGACCTGAGAACAAGGAGGATGACCAAAAGCTTCAAAAACCCATGTAACAATGGAGAGGGTTTCGAAACCGTCAATCTCAAAATTTTCATGTGTTTGTAGATCTGCTCGATCTGTACCTTTTTTAAGTTATAAAGGTCATAATTAGATTTGAAGTAGTTTCTCAGGTCATTAATAATGTCGACACCAAAATTACATCTTTAGATGAGCATTGGAGGTGCACCTTAATTGGATTGTTTAAGTTTGAGACCTCATACAAACCACACCTTTCATGATATTCTAAATTTTAATCAACCAACTCTATCACCCCTTCACTATAACTACTAATCTAAGAGGCATGCGTTTTTTCACCCCGATGGATGTCAAACATGCAAGCTTAAACAATGGAAAATGGTCTCATAGTATACAATCCCTTAACAAAATCGCTTTATTGCAAAATTTTATGAAGAATTGCAACTCATATTTAGTCAATGACACACTAGACTGTCAGAAGCATTGAATATTTCAAAGAACTACCAAGCTACAAGTGATTTAAGGCAAGTTAAAGATCATGACATCAAGATTCTCTTTAACAATATGAATAAGGCCTTTGAATTAGTAGACAACAGTGACTAGAATAAGATTGCAGCACTAGTAATAACAATCAATTCCTAATTCTCAACAGTGACTAAAACAAGATTGTCATATTTTTTGTTTTGTATCTGCATAAATATAAAATTACAAAAAGTGGTATTGAAATAAAAAAATCAGAAAGGAAAATGTTCTATTTAAGTTTCTCGAACTTCCAATTTCTAAAATTTATATTTCTTCAAAATTTCATCAGTTCAATATAACATGCAGAGATCATATATAAAATTATATCCACATTTTCGAAAAGAACCTAAGTGTAAATTCTCCAGACATTGAGGAAATCATCTTTTGTTTGATCTCACAGCATAATTTGAAATCTTCAAAAGACGGAAATATTTGTCTCTTCTTGTGCACAAAAGGCACCACAGGTACACAAATGAAGAGTCCTAAAACCAGCGGCACAAACTGAAATTACCTCAGCAAGTTCACACAAGCAAACTACAACTAAACAGTCCCAAAACCAGTGGCACAAACTGCATTTAACCTCAGCATGTTCATGCAAGCACACAAGTACAGACTCAACTCAGATAACAAATAGCTTGTGACTTGGGGTGCCATGTATTTAGGGTTTTTTGGGTTTATCTTTTAATTAATATGTACATTAACTGTGGAGAAAGGCGGATGCCACAATACGGAACAATCCGCTTCTCAATTGGTATAACAATGTCACACTAGCCCAAGACTCACCACCAAAGAAATAGAAGAAGAACACTCAATATAAGGTGGAAGAAAAACAATTTTTCATTCAATGATGAAAAATACACAAGAATTACAAACTTGTAACATGTGACCCAATTTCCCCACCACACAACTCTCTTTAAATAGAGGTTCTTACAACCATATTTACTAAAATAATTACTAACCACCTAGTAGTTCCATAACTTTAAATTACACAAAATTACAAATACAACCTCACTACGTCACTTAAAATAAAATAAAATAAAACTAATATGGTTTCAAGAAAAATACACTTTTAACAATTTTAACATTAACATCTACACACGTGCGCACTTGGGATCAAGTTCAAATATATTTATTCTACACAAATATATTTATTCTACACAAACAGTTAACAGCATCAAAAAATAAGACATCTACAGACAAATATATCATAAATATTTATTTAAGTAACAATAAGTACATTTGGGATTAGTGCTTTGGGGTGAGGCAATTGTCACATAGGAGGAGGGAATGGTAAAGTAACTAAAGAAAATTTCTAATCTTACTGATGGTCGAAGTCAGTTGATAGAAATCCTTCTAATGTGCCACTCTTTTAAATGGATAAACAACCAATTCAAACTGATTAGAGCCAAGTCTCATAGATACTATTGATGGGAAGGAGAAATTTTATTGAAATAGAAGAGCCTCGCCTAACATGTCTCCAACTAAATGCTAGCCCAAGGCTGGATATAAGTCTGTACGTTTGAACCCATCCATCACATGCTATAAAAAAAATCATACATAGCCAAATTTAATATGCTCACTAGGATTGGTTTGAATTATTTTTTCTATCATAGAAATGGGAGAATCCAATTATGTGGATGTATGGATAATGTTTTAAGTTTGTTAAGAGCTTTTGTTTGACTTTTTGTCTATCAAATTAAAATTTTCAATTGATGAAGATGCAAACAGGAAACAGGAAAGTACTATTGAAATGCTAAGGTGAAAAAAGAATGGTACCTGTGGCCATTGGCATTACAGATAGAATAGAAGAGCAAAGGTATCTAGGAGAGTTTAATTGAATAGGATGGTTGACCTTAAAACACTAGTACCAAAACCATCTGGAACAAGAGTTAAATCGAATGTAAAATCTCTTATTCTTTTCTACGAATAAGGTGACCTTATTCAAAATTTTTCATTTCAGAGTGGCCAACACCAGGAGGTAATTAAGTACCAAAATAGAAGTTCGGTGAACTCTTCATCATGTTAAGGTGTTTTAGCATGTAACTTCAAGTATCAGGACTTCAAAACACTTTATCCTGAACAAATAAATCGGCCACAAACCTTACAGAACAGACCATAAATATTATCTTCAAATCCACAGGCAGGAAATTCGAAAGGAACTAATCAAAGTGTAAATAAATACCAAGATGCAGAATTCAACACTCATATAGAATTAATAAATGAAATATGGATGTCAATTAGTTCAGCTATGCCAAAGGATTGAACCTTAAGGAATAACTACAAGTACAGTTTCCACTTGAAGTGGCAAAAGAAAACTACACACAAAATAAAAAAAAGGGAAAAGAAGAGAGGCAGAAGGACGGAGAAGAAAGAAGGGGGACACAGACGAACAAAAGGACCCCTTGCGTTTTTATGATAATATAAACTCCACTATGAGATATGGGACTACAGTTATGGTATTTTCCATAACAATAACTCAAAATTTGTCAATATTTCCCCATGAATTCCAAAGTTTGAAATATGGATGTCAATTAGTTCAGCTATGCCAAAGGATTGAACCTTAAGGAATAACTACAAGTACAGTTTCCACTTGAAGTGGCAAAAGAAAACTACACACAAAATAAAAAAAAGGGAAAAGAAGAGAGGCAGAAGGACGGAGAAGAAAGAAGGGGGACACAGACGAACAAAAGGACCCCTTGCGTTTTTATGATAATATAAACTCCACTATGAGATATGGGACTACAGTTATGGTATTTTCCATAAAAATAACTCAAAATTTGTCAATATTTCCCCATGAATTCCAAAGTTATAGCAAATCACGCTAAAACCATATTACGTCCTATTTCCTAGGCATTGCATGTAAATCATACATTTTCTTTGTTTCTGCACATGATAAAAAACTCGAGATTGGATTCCAAGAGGAAACAGAAGTCTAGCAAACTCCTTGTCTCAAACAAAAATTAAAGCCATCCCTGCAGTTCACAAGGGTTTAAATATGTAAACCAATATGAAACTGTACTAAAGACTATTGAACTAGGTTCGTCACGATATCCATAATTCAAACTTCACAACCAACAATATAAAGGAAAGCTGCAATAATTTAATCAAACCCAACCCCAAAACAATCGGAGAAGATGATAATTTCAATTATGCATTCATTGAAGATCACCTTACAAGTCTCATATAAGTTCAAACACAAAAGAAAGAAACACTCTTCACCACTAACTCTGTAATACTTGAAATTTATAACACTGTCAAATCTCAAACGTTGAAGTCTTGAGCCTCCCACAAATACTTTACAGATTTACTCCACTAAGAAACGAGAAAAAGGAGACAATTTTCAATAGTACAAGACAAAAATCAAACCCTCCAAAATCATCACTAACCAAGCTTCTCATAATATTTTACTCTGTAGATCTACTTCTCTGATGAGTTGGGTCCCCTCTTCTTCCCAAAACCAATCACTGCAAAAGAACCAAAAAAGAAAAAAGAGAATAAGCAAAGTTAATCTGTATAAATTCAACCCAAAAAATCAAATCATTAATTGCTAGAACAAAATTAGAGGCACATGGATTTGATATAAGACAAAGATAGAAAGTTATAGAGAAAAACAAATAGAGAGATAAATCTGAGAGAGAGAGAGAGAATGTGTGCGTATGTGCCTGCTGTGACGAAGCGGCGGTTGTACTGCATTCGCTTGTGAGCCCTTCCTCTGGGCTTCTTCTTCTTATCTTGCTTCGCTACCTTTGGGGTTTGCCCCCTCACTTTCCCAGCTCGAGCCAAAGAACCGTGAACCTTTCCTGCACAATCAAACCCAAAAGAGCCCACATCAAAAATAAATAAAAACCCACTAGTAAGATCCAATGAACATAGAGAGATAGAGAGAAGGTCAGGACAGCCCTGTAAATCAACCACAAAGTCCGAACCATGGTTGTTTCTCCTCTCTTAGAGAGAGAGAGAGAGCGACAGAGAGAGACTAACCCATGGTCGCTAAATCTGGTGGTTTTGCCGCTGCACCAAAGCTCTCCTCTCCTCACGAGTCTGCGCTTCTCCCTCCTCTGCGACAGGAAAGGGACCCTGCTATCGCCGATAAAAATATAGGATGACTTTCAACGGACCTGATTTCACATCCGGCTTATCAATCACCAGATTCTGTCCGATGACTGTACACATAGACCGCCAAAACCCTAGAAATTATAAACATAGGACAGTTTTGCAAGACTCCAGACTTTGAAATGCTTCCCTTAGACCAAATTTTTTAGAAATATATAATATCGTTAATAGCTCATTAATATATATTAAAAAAAAAAAAAGAGAAATGATTTTGCGAGACCTTCCCACATCTATGTTTAGTGCCTCAAAAGATCACCATTAAATTTATCACATCTGTCTAGAAAAGTGAAGTCTCTGTGTCGAATTTAATGGAATTTAATGATAATTTTTTAGAGTCTTACATATATAGTTGTGGGAGGGTCTCGTAGGATCATTACTCAAAAAAAAAATTAGGAAAAAGTTTATATAAGGTCGCAATTTTAAAATGTAGAAGCACAAATGCACCTCAAAAATCTAACGGAATTATTGTTTTAACGTTGAAAAATCCCTTTAATCAATCATCTCGACATCGAGATCTATGAATATGAAAAAAAAAAAAGTTTTTGAATCTCGAAAATAGTGCATCGTGCAACACATTATCTAGACCGTCCATTTTTAAGATTTTCATATATTTATAGATCTACTTGATTTTAACCATTTTTAAAATTTAAAATTTTCTAATTAGCTATGAAAATAAATTTTAAGACAATAATAAGAATTTTTTACAACAAAATTGCATGCTATGATAAAATTTTAAGCGCCTTAATTGGATTTTCTAAGGTTGCAACCTTATAGAAACTGCACCCAAAAAACTATCATCATTATTGTTTTTTTTTTTTTTAGCTATGTGGGGTTACGATCAAGGACGGGTTTGTTTACTGGAACTTACACATTATCCAGAAAAAAGAAGTTTTTCTTTTTTGGGAAGTGGAATGTTTTCTTCCGAAAGCTTAAAGAAGTTCTGAGTACCTGTGTTTGATAATTTATTGGAATAAATTTAAAAATACTTTAATATTACCTAAGTATAACTATTTTACTATACAAATAATAATAAATGTAACTTTGTCTTATAATATCAACTAATTTAAAAAAAATTATTTACAAACATCTGTAGCTGTAGAGGTAAGGTGCACCTTCAAAGTTTATCATGATATATAATTTTGATGTAAAATACTCTTAGTATTATCTCAAAATCTATTTTTATATCTAATTATAAAATTTTAAATTTCAAAAATAGTTAAAATCAAGTAGGTCTATAAACATATGAAAATCTTGAAAATGACGGTGCAGATAATATGTTGTAAAATGCACTATTTCTGAGACTTAAAATCTTTTTATTTTTCATGGTCATGCATCTCGATGTCTAGATGATCAATGAAAGGGTTTTTCAATATTAAAACTACCTTTTCCAATGGATTTTTGAGGTGTATCCATAGTTCTACATTACAAGGTTGCATCCTTATATAAACTTTTTCCAAAAAATAATACGTTATCTAATTTAGAATATAAATATATTAATAAATAACATAAAATATTTTGTTATCAATGTATAATTATTAACCATAATATTATAATAAACGTGATTCCAAAAATATTAAAAAGCACTTCCATATCATATGATTAAAAATAAAAATAAAACCTCTTATAAATTTCAATGTTATGACATAAAACAAATATTCAAAAAGGATTTCTCCCCTAAAAAATGAAAAATAATGACATCAAAATTAAAAATATTTAGAAAATAAAAAATATTGAATCACACATCATATGCATCAATAAACTATATGCATCATAAGCCCCAATTTTATTAAAAAGTTATTAACTTTCAAAACATGATTTCTCAAAATCCCCATAACCGGTCCGCATTCATGGCCCAAAATCCATGCTCTTTTTTATTTCTATCTATTATATTGGATTTGTAATATGGAATATAGATTCACTAAAATCATTTTCAATCAAATTTCAAGAAATCATATTCAAATTTGTAGAAGAACATATTGGTATGGCGAACCCTAAAATCTGTGGTACATTTATGCAAAAACAAATTTGTAGAAAAAAAATATGAAATGAAAATTAAATTCATTTGACTTATATGAGAACTACATCTTTGCATATTAGACGGTTTCATTATTTCAAATTGTAAATCCCTACAGTCCAGGGATTTACAACTAAGAATAACATATATCTTGTAAAATCCCCATAAGAAAATTATTATATTTAGCATGTAATTGTAATATATAATTATCCCTTTGGGTCAATCAAAAACATAGATCGATTATCCAAAAATTTTAACATGGTATCAGAGTGAGGTTGGTCAATATCTCCACTCCAAATCACCTGATTGGCATCGAATAAAGATAAAATCCAAGCCATTATCTTGCTCAAGCTCACAACCATTTTCTCTCCCTAAACCTGAGTGAAAGAGGCACGAACTCTCGACCTCACGTTGTCTTGGTGGCCTTCGAATCGAGGGTGAACTCGTTCCAAGCAAATAGGGTCGGGATCTGAGACTTGCCCACAGCTGAGTCACCGATGAGCACCATCTTGAACACGTAGTCGATTTTCTGGCTCGGATCACTTGCCATAGTTACACACCACCGAGATTCTCTCTCACTAGCTTCCCTCTCTCTAAAAAGAAGCCCGTAAATTCCCTGCTACCTGTATTTCATTGACACAGTTATGTCAAATTTCCTTATTCGTTGTTATTGCCATGGACTAGCAAATACCTCTTCTTTCTGAAGACTCCACCAATGTCATCCCCGATGGGAACACTATTACCAATAGTAATAGCTTTTCTTCCTCTGTTATTGATTTCACTAGCCCTTTTCATTTGACCAACAATGATAATCCTGGCAATATTCTTATCTCTCACATCCTTGAAGGTGAGAATTATCCACAATGGAGTCGAGCTATGACCACTGCTTTGAGTGCCAAAAATAACTTATCCTTTGTGGATGGTTCTTTAATCATACCTCACATCTCTTCTTCTAATCATCTTCTATGGAAAAGATGCAATGACATGGTCCGATCATGGATCCAAAATTGTATCGATAAAGATATTGTTGATAGTACTTCCTATGAAACCACTGCTTAAGGCATGTGGGATGATCTGAAAGATCATTTTTCTCGTATCTTCAAGTTACGACGAGATATTGTAATTGTTTCTCAAGGTTCTTCTACCATTTCAGCTTATTATACCAAACTTAAATCTTTTTTGGGAAGAACTTGCTTTTTATACCCCTCTGCCACCCTGTTCTTGTGGGTCTTTTAAGGCCTTGCTTGACTATCTACTATATGACAGATTAATTCAATTTCTCATGGGACTTCATGAGTCTTATTACCCAATTCAAGGCCAGATCCTTCTCATAGACCCGCTTCCTAATGTCAATAGAGCTTATTATCTTCTTCTTCAAGAAGAAAAGCAGTGGCAGGTGGTTACAAAAACAATTCCTTTAGAAGATGTTGCCTTTGCAGTTAACACCGCTACACCTACTACAAACCGCCAACCCCGACATCCTTTCAACAATACAGACAAAGTAAAAGGTCGTCGCAAACAGCGGCCCAAATGTGATTATTGTGATTGGGTAGGCCACACCATTGACACATGTTATGTTATTCATGGTTATCCACCGGGTCATCGATTGCACCAACCGAGCAAAAGGACATCTTCTAAGCCTACAATAAATGAGAAAAATATCGTTGCTGTAAATTCAAGCCAAAGTAGCTCACAATTTACACAGGATCAATATCGTCGCTTACTCTCTATGCTTACTGAAGGTAATGTACAACCAATGGTCAACTTTGCAGGTAACTCCACAGCTTATCCATCTTCCATTCCTCTCTATACTTGGATTGTAGACATAGGTGCTTCTGATCAGAAGATTTTTGACACATCTTTGTTTCATTCATCTACACATGTTTCTCACATAACACCTATCAAACTTCAAAATGACTCATTTGCTTTGGTAACTCATATTGGTTATCTTTTTAATACCTACACTTTGCTTACATCATATATCGTGTGTACTTTCTTTTGGATTCAATTTACTTTCCATCATCAAACTTACTACATTATATCCTTGTTTAGTGACATTTTTTCTTGATATGTGCATTTTTCAGGACCTGTACCAGAAGACGATGATTGGAACAAGTAAGCAGCTTGTTGGCCTCTACTATTTTGAAGCCTCTCCACTGACGCATACTGGTCTTTTGTCCATTTCAGTTGGTTTTGATTTATGACGTAGACGTTTAGAACATGTTTCTTCTACTCGTTTGAATTTGTTAGCTAAGACTGTTGATGAGATCTCTGTTTTCAATCCTAGTTATTGTGATGTTTGTCCTTTAGCTAAACAAACACGATTACCTTTCGTTTCAAGCTCTATTTTATCTATCGCACCTTTTGATTTGATTCATTGTGATATTTGGGGATATTATTCCACTTCTTCCCTTGTGAAGCTTGTTATTTTTAACTCTTGTTGATGATGTTTCTCATTCCACATGAGTATTTCTTATGCAAAACAAATTTGAGACTCCATCCTTATTAAAATATTTTATTGCATTTGTAAATACTCATTTTCAATGTACTATTAAGCACATAAGAGCATATAATGGATCCGAGTTCCTTTCTCGTACTATTCAACATTTTCTAAAGAACATGAGGCCACCCATCAATATAGTTGCATTTGCACACTGTAGCAACATGGGCTTGCCGAATGCAAACATCACCACATACTTGAAATGATACGTGCTTTGCGCTTTCAAATTAATATTCCTCTTACCTTTTGAGGAGATTGTATTCTTATTGCCACATATTTAATAAACGGGTTATCAACACCTTTATTATCGAATAAATCCCTATTTGAAATATTATTTAACAAACAATCATCTTACTCCTATTTGTGAGTTTTTGGTTACCTTTGTTACGCTTCTACCATTGCTTCAAATCGAGATAAGTTTGACTATCGCGCTCATAAATGTGTTTTCCTTGGTTATCCCCATGCTCAAAAGGGCTACCGTCTTATTGACCTTTCCACCAATTCTATTTTCACTTCTTGTGATGTAGTATTTCATGAGAACATTTTTCCTTATCAAAATCTCCCTTTCATTGATTCCTCTGTCATTATTACCCTTACTAATACCTGATGACTCCACCCCTTGATTCATATGATGCCCCAAATACCACTGATCCCATCACTTCCCTACCCAATTCCCCTATTTCTCCTCATCAAGGCCAACCCCATGACACCTCATCCACTTCTGTCCCAAAACCAATCTCTATACCACCCATTCGATGTTCTCAACGAGCTTCTCAACCACCTTCTTATTTGAAAGACTTTCACTGCTCTCACGCCATGCTTGGAGTTGCTTCCACATCTTCTTATGGCACTAATTCCACCAAAGGTCCACATCATCCCCTGTCCCATTTCATTTCTTATTAAAACTTGTCTCGCTTTTATCAAAGTTTTGTTTACCCATCAAGCACTTGAGAAGAATCATACCTCAACCCTTACGGCTTTACCTCCTGGGAAAACTCCCATTGGATGTAAGTTGGTATATAAAGCTAAGTATCGATCTAATGATACTGTTGAACGCTACAAGGCCTGCCTTGTTGCCAAGGGTTACACCCAACGTGAAGGATTGGACTACTATGAGACCTTTGTACTAGTTGCAAAGTTGGTCACTGTTCGCTGTTTATTAGCCATTGCTTCAGTTCGTAACTGGACTTTGTACCAATTAGATGTGCAGAATGCATTTCTTCACAGTGACTTGGAAGAAGAGGTATACATGAGTCTTTCTCTGGGGTTTTCTCGACAGGGGGAGACAAGGGTTTGCCGGTTACATAAATCCATATATGGACTCATGCAGGTATCCCGTCAGTGGTTTACAAAGTTCTCATTGGCCTTTATTGATGTTGGCTTTACCCAATCTAAAATAGATTATTCTTTATTTACTGACAATCGCCATGATGGTTTTTTGATAACTTTGGCTTACGTCGATAATATCATTGTTACAGGCACCAATTCACATGCCACACAGTCTCTCAAATCCTCCTTCCATCGCCGCTTCCACCTGAAAGATCTTAGTCCTCTCAAATATTTCCTTGGTCTTGAAGTGGCACGGTCTAAAGAGGGTTTATGTATCTCACAACACAAATATACTCTTGAGATAATTGAAGAAATGGGTCTCCTTGCTGCCCTACCTATTCACCTCCCCATGAAGTAAAATCTCAAACTGCATCATGATCATAGAGAACTCCTTTCTGACGTCACCATGTACCGTCGCCTTGTAGGTCGTCTCATTTATATGGCTCTCACTAGACCAGACATCGTTTATGATGATCATATCCTTAGTCAGTATATGAATCAACCACGGTGGGCACATTATGAAGTAGCCCTATGCTTTTTTTGGTACTTAAAACTTGCATCGGGACAATGTTTATTTTTTCCCTCAGACAACCCTCTTCAACTTTGAGTTTTTTGTGACTCTGATTGGGCAACACCCGCCGCTCTACCACTGGATATTGTGCTCTTCTTGGTCATTCTCTTATATGTTGGAAACCAAGAAGCAACATACTATTAGTTGGTCTTTCGTCGAGGCCGAATTTACGAGATATAGCTACTACCAGCTGTGAAATCATCTGGTTACGCTCCATGCTGCATGACTTAGGAGTTCCTCACTCACCACCTATCGTTCTCTATTGTGACAATCAAGCTGCATTATACATTACTACCGATCCTGTGTTTCATGAACGGATGAAACACATCAAGCTTGATTGTCACTACATTCGAGAAAAGATCCAAAATGGAGTTCTTCGGACCTCCTACATTCCAACAATGCGGCAACTTGTTGATGTATTCACTAAAGCTCTTGGCCGCAACCAATTCAATTCTTTGATTCGTAAGTTGGGTGTTCTCGATATTTATGCTCCAACTTGATAGGGAGTGTTAAACGGTTTTATTATTTCAAATTGTAAATCCCTATAACACTGAGATTTATAACTAAGAATAACATATATCCTGTAAAATCCCCATAATCAATGGATTATATTTGGCATGTAATTGTAATATATAATTATCCCCTATGGGTCAATGAAAAATATAGATCGATTCTCAAAAAATGTAACGATGTAGATCATAAACACTGCTAAAATTGGATCAAATCTACTCATATCCGCACCATTATCTTCAATTTTGAGTGACTATTAAAATTTCAAGAACTTTTGGGTTTATTGCCTTTCAAAGCAAAACCGATGGGGAATCGTAGTTTAATCGAATAAATTCTTATTTTAGTGGTTTTCTTTTGTTGGGATGTTTCGTCCAGGGTATGGTTATCTTGATCGATGATTTGCAATTTTTTTCTTTTTTTCAACTTCTTTTTTTTTTTTGGTGTAGATATTGGGGATTCTTTGCATCTCTCTTTCTAGCACAAGTGTTAATAGATTTAGGTGCTAAGTTCTTCTATTGTCCTGTCCGGTTATTTTTTTTCTTTGTCCAAGCTTAATGGAAGAATGTCTATGTTTTTAACGATAAATTCATATTAGTTACGAGCCCTATGTTTGTTTCTCCTGAAATTAAGACCCAACGGGGTCAAACCATTGTTCGCAAAATCGCCCAATCTAACCGCTAACTGCCCAATTAGATTGGAACTGCCCAATGGCCGGTTCCGCTTTTGGGTAGTTAGGGTGATCAAACAGTATTTAAAAAAATAAAATAAAAAATATATATATAAATTCTCAAAAATAAGGAATTTGATTTGCTATGCACTTTTAAATATTCTTTACATTATGGTAAAAATTAAAAATTGTCTTGGTCATTAATACTCACTTTTATATTTTCCCACCTTTTTTAGAAAATTTTAAAAGTAGCCTGTTGGAAAATATAAAATAGGTTAAAATCCATATTTTTTCATTAATTTTCAACTTCATTTGAATCTATTTTGTTTTAATTATTCTTTATATGCTTTTCATATTTTAGTAGTTTTTTTTTGTATTTTTATTTTTATTTTTTTCAACACTTTTTTGACTGCCCTAGACTTGCCCGGTTAGAGCGGTTGAATTGGCTAGTTTACCGGTTAGGCCGGTTAAACCACTTCAAGGCCTATGTCTGGTTAACCGTTCCGGTTCGATTTTGCGAACACTGGGTCAAACCATCCCAATCCACATTAGAGAACTTATTTCTTAATTTTCATGTCAATCATGTATCTCTTTAAAAAATATACTAAAAATATACAAATTACATCAAGGTAAGGTACACAAAAAATTGGGGGTATTTTAGTATTTTGAACCACCTAAGAGGCCCAGTTAAACGATAAAAACAACGCAAGGAGATTGAATAAAAACTGTATGTTCTGTTATGGTTAGATCTAATTGTTTAACAATAAAATTTTAATTTTTCTTAATCATCCCTTGGTTATCAAAATTATCCCCACATTTCATTGCGAAAAAATCAAAGTAGTTCTTTGTTGCTTGTGGGGAGCATAATATACGCGACCGAGGTTGAAAGTGCTATTAAAAATTGCCAAGAATTATCCTCAAGCGAGATGCTAACACAAGCACACACATACTCTTATTACCATGGTTTCAAAAAATGTTAATCTATATTAGAATGGCCTAGATCAAGAATTAATGAGACGGACCAAGTTTATGTTATGTGTTTGTTTTGCCTCAATAAACTCCATCACGTATGCAAGGTGTAAAAAGGTAACATGGCTTTGAGTAGATGAGTTCATGTAAGGGTGAATAACTGAAATTAGTAGAAGGTTGTTAAGAGTCCTAGTCTTTAGGGAGTATGAGCTGAATGAGTGCTAAAATAGCGGAAGGAAGTTGAATGAGTTCCAGTTTTTAGGTGGTGTGAGTAATAAGTCAGTAGAATGTTGTTAAGAGTCTTGGTGTTTAGGGAGTATGAGAAGACTGAGTGTTAAAACAAAAGGAGGAAAGTTGAAAATGGGAAGGGCATTAATAAAAGTGTTGTAGTCGATGGTGTGGGGCATATTTTTTATCCCATTAATATATTGCATTAGAGGTTAGTTTCCATCGAAGAAACTGTTTCTCTCTCTTCCCCTTACCTTCTTTCATATTACAAATCTACCAAAATAGGTAATAGTAAATAGGTAAGAGTAAGAACAAGGGAAAGAATCGTGAATTTTCCTACTTAGCTCGTGATCAAGTCACTTTTCCATTCTGGTTACCAGATCTGATTATCGAATACGTAATAGTTTCCATCATATATCAAGAACTAGCTGGTTCTCCCTTAGAACCGGCCAGTTCTTTGATACAGTTAGCTAATTCCCCCCGCCCTCTCCCCCCCAAACGTTTTATTTTTTAAATTTTTTTCTAATTTTTTATTTTGATCTCTATTTTTTTAAAATTTTTTGTTGGCCGATTTACTTAGTCTGATCGCCGATCTAAATTGTAAACCCACCTATCTAGACCGGTCTTTTGGATGGAGAATCCGCCCGCGACGTAATTTTTAAACACTGGCAGGTACATTGATGAGATGTATGGGCAAAGTTCATGCATTGATGACAACATGCAGTGACAAGAAAGAAACATGACATCTAGCATAGAAAAGCCACGGTTATGCAAAGTTTCAAGGATTTTTGCAAACACAAAATCATACAATATTATTTTTCTTTGAACAATTAACAATAGCTTTTCATTCGAAAAATTACAGAGAAGCAACAAAAAAAAAAAAGAAAAAAAAGACAAGGAAAAAGTGAGCAGCAAAACATTACACCACTACACCCTTGAAAATAGCGTCAGCACTTCCATTTCATTGTCTGTAACATGTAAAAAAGACACCTCCTTACCTCGAAAGCCCCTATCAATATAATCCCAAATAGGGACCCATTGTCAAGGGGTGGAAAAAGTATATCATCACCAGTTGATGACGTTGAGGGAGTCTCCTTCAATTGTTACTCTCATGTAGGACTCATCAATTTTGTTGATATCATACACAAGAGTGCACAACTTAACACAAAATCATACAATAAGTATGATAACTTCATGCAGCCATGCATCAATTTTTTTTTTTTTTTGGAGCCGAAGGGCTTTCAGGATGGTGGGGAAGGCATATATGGGGAAGTCCCATGTTCAAAACATCAACTAACCTAAATATAGGGCACACGGGCTTGCAAATTAGATATTTTTTGTGAAAGAAACGGTCCAGGTTTATAATCCCGAACCGCTTGCTTTCACACGGATACATCTTGAGCAACTGAGTTAAGTTCTAAATGTTAGCAGTCCAAGGTTCAACATCTCGAACCATATTATGTTAAAACTTTTTTAAGTTGTTTTGGGCGAAGTGGTCACGGAGCAATATTTGAAGTCTCAAACACCCTTTATAGAGAGCAATCCAAGGTGTTAAATATTGGACCCTACGTCCCCAACAAAAAAAAAAAAAACAGGAAAAAAAAAATAAAGAATATCAAATGTTATGATTTTTGAACTTTGGGGTAAATTAGGGGGAAAAAAGAAAAAAAAGAAACCTACAAGGTGTTTGGTAAAAAAGGCTACAATCCAACTTTGCAAACCTCATACTAGTGAAATTACACTTAATATTGTTGTAAAATTGCAACTGATTGTATCATATACATTTATATATAATATAGATACATTTTTTTCAAAACGTTTATCACAACCTTGGCCTCCTTGTTTGTCCCATCAAACTCACCTGTCCCGGAATTGTGAGTTAAGTGCTCACAAAAACTAGACTTGACATGATTCTTTGTTTCATTTTCAGTGCGGATTTCTTTTCTATTATTTTTTGGGCGATGTGGCCAACATTTACAAGAAAGAAACACATATCCATGTGTGGGTGGTTTTTAAATGCCCAAACTTCAAAATAGCGACCAAAACTTCAAAGTAGCTTAACCATGGCCAAAGCACATGAGTGGCAAAGCACACGAGTGGCTCAAACTCAAGAAATACCTAGGAACAAGTTAAAATAAGGGAAAATTACATAATTATTTGTAGTTTATGTTATTATGAAAATATCTAAAACTTTCTATTATTACACATATATTAGTTTTTTTAACTTTATAACAAATTTTGTAAAAAAATGAAACTACCCATTTTTTGTTTTTCAAAAACCGAAATAGCCTTGATTTTGGTTATTGAAAAACCAAAAATAGCACTCTTTCTCTCTCTCCCCTATATGTGCCGGGTGAAATGTTCCACAAGAATCATAATCATGTTATCCAGGTGACTTTTACGGTTTCATAATTTGACTGCATTTTTCTTTAACTTAAACTTCCACAACCACACCACAAGCCTGAAGGTTTTTGACTCCCGTAGGAACATATGGTCTCCCTCGTATAAAGCCTAATCAAGGAGCAATTTCAGACCTCAAATTTTGGAGATGTAACATATTATTTCCATAGGCTATCTTTAAAAAAAAGAAATTTCTGAATTTTTCTCCAAGAACTTGAAAAAGTAAATATGTCAAGATTGAACAGACTTTAGAAAAAAAAAAAGAGTAAATAAAAGACATACTCCACCGAATTCATATAGGAAAACTTAAAATTCAAAATTTCTTTTCTAAAAGATAATTATTTAAAGACTCTTAGGTGGTTCCCAAAATTGGACATTTAAAAAATCCTTCCAAGTAGGTCTCTTACTCAAGGGAATACGTATACATTACACCCCTTTGGGAGCATGGTACATGTGCTCCACAATAACTCCATCTATATTTTCAGGCAAGGACTTTCCAATCACTTTTAGCTGTTAACTTAAAAATTGAGCGGATAAGGGCATCTTATTGACCAAGCTCAAAGTTTAAACAAAAATTCCGTAAACTTTGTAGACACATATCAAGGTGTTAGATTTGATATACTAAGAGTGAATGTGCCTTTATTGTATCAAAGGTAAATACTATTATAATATACAATCTCAAATTTAAATCTAATGTTTCATTTTTTAATCACTATACGGATTGCTTGGTTGATAACTTTTATCTCCAATTAATTCATTGTATTTAATTTATTACAACAGTTCAAATGTAGATAATTACTCTAGTAAGGGACTTTATATCATCCATATCATACAGACACTTGAAGGGTGCACTAGCACCTTTCAATGACTTTGATTGAACCTAGCATCATCCAATCACAACATTTCATACGGCAATTGAAATGCCGTAAACTCACCCATAAAAATTTAATTTTGGCCGGATATTCACGTAGGCTTGCATGGGCTCCTGGGCCGCTATTTGACATTGCTGAACCTGGTCAAACTAAAAAAAGTGATGGACCGCACTTTGGGTGTGTTGCTGGACCGCATGGGCTTGTTGCCGGACAGCATGGGCCTCTTGCTAGACGCATGGGCCTATTGTCGGACCGCTCTTTGGCAGTACCGGACCACATGGGCCTATTACCCGACCATTCTTTGTCAGTGTCATCTCGCCACTTGTACTGCCGGACTGCCACTGTTATTTACTAGACCGACATTACACTGCTGGACTACCCTAAGAATGCATACCGCCTTTTCATGGGAAAGATGAGAGAGGCTTGGGTAAACGTATGGGAGGGTAGTTTAACTTTTTTTATTTTTTTTTATTTTTGGGTTGGGGGTATTTGCTAAGAAAGTATGTTTTGGGGTAAAAAATGAAAAAAAAAATTGATTGGGAAGTCTAGTCTAAATAAATACGAACACAATGAACTTTTTAAGTGGATTTTTAAAATATCGGTGATTCGGCCTTATTGGTGTAATTTAAATTTAGACACTGAGAATTTACAATTCATTTATTCAAGAAAAAACTTATGGTCCATCGGTCCAAGGGCAAGTCGCTAGTGATCTGCCGTCCCCTATTTTTGGGGCCTTAAGAATATTTGTTTCACGCAAAATTTACCACTCTTGGACTGTAGCTTATGAAAAGGTACTCAAGAAAACACAAGAAAATGATTATTTTGAACTCCATGTGTGTAAGTTGTGCATTTCCAGTATGATGCGACAAACTACAAAATTTAAGTTTTAAGCAAACCTCCACTGGCCTCGACCTAATGATGTTTTTTCTAGTTCATAAAATAAATCCAATATTTGGAAACCAACTCACCTATAATAGGCAAATCATTTTTAAGAAATCCAAACGCCCAAGAACTTTATATGGTATAATAAATTTGAAAAAAATATGATAAAATCAAGAGAAATAAAATAAAATATCAAAAGATACAAGTGCACACTACAAATAATAAGGTAATCATCATCAACGCACAAATATACCTGGTTTACCCTAAATCGGGTTGCATCCATGGACAACCAGTGAAGATGAGTTCATGATCAATAAAGGAAATTCCAATTTTCATGGATTTTAGAGATTGCTTTACAATGGCAAAGGAAAGCTCAAATTAAGTTTTTCTCAATATAAAAATATCATCAATCGACTCGTTTTGTTGTTACACCAACTCCATTGCTACAAAGAAAACCCTAAAAAATCTGGCCCAATACAAGGGTATAAGGGTTTACCCAACAAAACCCCTGAATCTCTCGTGCGATCTACTCGTACACTTAAAGTGCTTTTTCACAATTACCAAATTACCCTTGAATAATGAGAAAACCCCGGTGATTTTCTATCACAACACCACTTATATTCACTGTATTTTTCTCTCCTTTAAAAATAATTTTCTAGTTATTTTTTATTGTTTTCTAACATTCTTATTGGCTGGGTACAAGAGAATGTGCATGATCAATTTAGGTGAAACACAATACCTAAAGCCCTTTAAGGGGAGGCAGAAGCTGTGTAAATAATTCCCATTCTTATTTATGATTTAATCAATTCGGTCCACCAAAATGGGCCCTATATTGATGTTCCTAAACCAATGCATATGAACTTCTGTGGGTCCTGTTTCTCCGATTGTTGTAGTTGATCAGTCAGAATAGGAACAATTTGATATCAAATCTAGTCTTTTTGTGACTGGTTCCTTTTCTCCTCCTATTGCTGATTTTTTTGGTCTTGCTAATTGGGCTCTCACGGGATGGAAGTTATCGTATATTGGTCCAAGCGAGATTGTTTTTAAATTACAGTCAAAAGAGGATGTCCGTAAGGCATTATCTAATAGGTTTTGTAGAGTTCGAGGGAGTTTACTGTCTCTGGATCTGTGGAAACCTTCTGATCATGGTTGATTTCGTCAAAAGAAGGCGTTTTGGATCAAGCTGTGGGCCTACCGTTAGTTGCATGGAACCTCTCTATTATCAAAAAGTTGGTAGGTAACTTTGGAATTTACTGTGATGTGGATTGAGATTCTTTTTTGAATTTGTTAAGGTTAAGATTTGGGGTGTCCATGGTATGTTGATTCTTGAGAAAGTGTACCTATGTATCATGGACGATCTCTTTGAGATTCCGATCTCAGGTGACTTTGCCACTTTTTCGGTTAATGAGTTAGGCAAGCAGCAGAAGGATATGAAAACTTTGCTGGAGAAGAAAAACAGATCTATTGCTAGAGGGGCATTGCTGGGGAAACGGCATGGACGAAAGTTTTAGAATTTTAAATTTCAAATTTCAAAATGCAAAGAAATTCAATAACCCCAGATTTTCGAGGCGGTGGATTCCGATGGGAAGATTTCCGGAATCAACTGCAGGTTTTTTGGAATTCGCAGTTACATAAGAGATTGATGGGATCAAGTGTTTGAAGTCAATGGAAGAGCTATTGTTAAGAGGAATTTCTGGTAGTGTGGTCGAGTACGGTGGTCCCTCGGTCTCACGGTTTTTTAAGTTGGGCGATTTGCATGAGGGAAGGGCGGTACCTGCGAGTCTCAAGATAGGAAGGGATTTGTCTGTCAGCGAATTTCTTTGTAGGACTGCCATTTTGCTACCATTCTATCACGCGGCTGACAAAAAGGTCTTTTCTATTTCTATCTTTCACCTTTGGAAGGAGATTGAATTGAAAAGGAATGTATTAGATTTGATCTCGGCTTTGACGGTGAGCCTAGGAATTATGACTCATAGGAAGGTCTCGGCTGCTCTCTGTGAACAAAGCTTTATGTAGTTGCTGGTTGCATTTCTATATACACTGAAGATGTACCCGTTACCCTATCACCAGGAGGTGGCCAAAGGAAATGTAAAGAAACCCAAGTCCAGGTTTGATCCTTTGTTGGTGGATCCTTTGGCCATTGTCTTGGTCATGCCTGAGGAACAGCCTTTGGAAGCTTTGCCTCCTGCTGAAGTGGTGCCTCTGCCTCCTGTTGAAGAGTTGGAAGCTCTGCCTCCTGCTGAAGAGGGGCCTTTGCCTCCTGAAGAGATGGAGGCACCAATGTTGCTAATTCAAGGTCCAAGTTCTGATGCTGCCTTTGGGGGTTCTAACTCAGAGGAGCTGGTCTCGGTCCAGCCATAAATGGATGACACCCCTTAGTTGTCCAAGATGTTGGTTGACATGGGAATGGATGAAGTGTCGCTTCGGGTTGTTCTGGATGGTATTAAGGAGCGAAGGAGGAACATGGCTGTCAGTACGGAAGTATCGAATTCTGGGAAGTCTCCGATGATGGTCTCTTCAGTCAAGTCTTTAGCAGCAGATAAGAAAATAAAGTTTGTGAATTTGGGGGCTCTTCTGCACGTCTTGAGGCCAGGGGCCTGATGAATGTTTAGCATGCACCTCTATAAACACTTATGTGAGGAGGTTTAATAGTTTCATTGAAAGCAACGCGTTTTTGGATCTTCCTATTATTTGATCAAAATTTACTAAGTCTAATAAAAGTGTTAATAATTTGGCGAATTCCAAATTGGATCGGTTTTTGGTATCAATGGAATGGCTGGAGGAATTTCCTTTAGCTTCTGTTAAAGCTCTTCTGAGGCTTTCTTCTGACCATCTCCCAATTATGCTCTCTACGAGTATTATAAATCCGAAACCTTTCAAATTTAATTTGGCCTGGCTAGAGGAGGATGGGTTCTTGGAGTTAATTAGAAGAACGTGGATTAATACCATTGTGGAGGGTTCAGTGGATTTTCAATTACATTGAAATTGGCGGGTATTAAACATATGTTGCTTGCTTGGAAGAGAAACAATAATTTTGATATTTCAAATAAAATTGATGGGGTTCTACATGACTTTGAAGGGATAGACCAAAATGTCCAAGTGGCTAGTGTTTTGAATCGTCAGTCCATTGTACATCGTTGTACTAAATTGAGTGAGTTGAATAATCTTCGAAGGGCAGAGGAGCTATATTGGAGATAGAGGTCTCGTTCTAAGTGGCTTAAAGAAGGAGATCTCAATACTAAATTCTTTCATGCAATTGCTAGCTCTAGAAGAAGACATAATAATATTTCTGGATTAATCATCCTTGGGGTGGATCCAGAAAATGATAATGCAATGGAGAAAACAATTAATAGCCATTTTAAGAATATTTTCAAGAAGGAAGTGTGCTTTACTCCGAAATTTGGGAGAATATATTTTAAGGTGCTTTCAAATACTTTGAAAAGCCAGTTAGAGCGTGAGGTTCCGATTAAAGAGATTCATAAGGCGGTCTTTGCTTTACTAGGTGATAAAGCACTTGGATCAGATGGCTTTCCTCTAGCCTTTTTTCACTGGTGTTGGAATTGCGTTAAAGATGATCTTTCAGTTTTGGTTTTGGTTAGGGGTTTTATGATCTCTGGTAATATTTTTAAAGGTATTGATTCTACTTTTTTGGCTTTGATCACCAAAAAATTGGTTATCTTTGAAATATCTGATATTAGACCGATTAGTCTTCTTACAAGTCTTTACAAGATCATTGCCAAGGTGTTGGCTGAAAGACTGACAGTGGCCCTTCCTCTTTTCATTCGAGCACACAAACAACCTTTATTAAGGACCGCCAAATTACTGATAGTGTGCTCATTGCTCAAGAATGCATTTACTCTCGAGTTATCAGTAATAAGCTTGGGGTGTTGTTAAAGTTAGATATGGAAAAGGCGTATGATAGAGTTGAGTGGGGCCTTTATTAGAAATTATGAAAATGATGGGTTTTGGAGACAGATGGAGGAGTTGGATTCATGGTTGTTTGTCATCTACGCATTTTTTGGTCCTTTTCAAAGGGAGTCCTATTGGTTTCTTTAATGCCTTTAAGGGATTGTGTCAAGGGGACCCGCTCTCTCCATTTTTATTTACCATTTATGCCGAATGTTTTAGCTTAATGTTAAGTAATGTGGAATGAGTTGGACATTTTGTTGGATTTAAGATTGGGGATTTTAATATCTCCATCTCATATTTGCAATATGTCGATGACACTCTTATTTTTTGTGATGCAGATCCTCTTCATGTTAAGAGTATTGCTCGGTTCTTGGAATGCTGTGAGGCTACGTTGGGTTGAAAGTTAACGTCTATAAGCCTTCTTTGGTTGGCATTAATTGTTCACAAGGGTTGGTAGATCAACTGGCAACTGCTATAGGTTGTAAAGTTGGTTTTTTTCTGGTTACTTCTCTTGGAATGCCTATTTCAGATTCGAGACTAACTGTGGCTGTTTGGGATAGGGTGATTGAGAGAGTTCAGCTCAAGCATGACTTATGGAAGCCGAAGTATATGTCCCTGGGAGGGCGTGTAATGTTGTTGCGGTCTTGCTTAGCCAATCTCCCTGTTTACCAAATGTCACTGATTAATATTCCTACTTCAATTGCTAAGACATTAAAAAAATGATGCGAGATTTCCTTTAGGGTTATTTTGGAGAGTTACGGAAATTTCATTTGTTAAGGTGGGATAGAGTTTGTACACCAAAACGAGAAGGTGGTTTGGGTGTTAGGAAGATTATAACTTTCAACCAAGCTCTTCTTTGCAAATGGTGGTGGCGGAGTCTTAATTTGAAGGACCATCTTTGGTACCAGGTTCTCGTATCTAAGTATGGGATGGATAGTATGTAGTTGTGGATTGGGCGTGGTAGAGGAAGGAACTCTTCTCATCTTTGGCGATCGATTTCCAATTATAGGGCAATGATTTCAGGATGCTTTAGATGAAATATTGGTAGTGGTTCTCAAGTTTTTTTTTGGCATCATAAGTGGATTGGAGATTTTCCGTTGAAGGCTTTATTTCTTGAGCTTTTTAGGCTTGTTGCAACGCCCAATCTAAAAGTGTGTGATGCTTTGGAGAGGAGGTGCCTAAATAATTCGTGAAGCATTAATTTAATTTATGGTCGCCTGAGCAACATTGTGCTAGCTCAATGGTGCCAGCTGATGGAGATGTTAGGTAAAGTTTATTTGTCACAACAGGCAGATGATGAGATGATTTGGGTGATTGAGAGTGATGGTATTTTTTCGGTCAAATCTTGTTATAATCTTTTCTTCAATGATCGATGGAGATGGACTTGTACCTCTTTAGTTCAAATTTGGAAATGGCAAATTCCACGCAAAGTTCAAGTTTTCATCTAGCTGGCCGCTCAGGATAGAGTTCTGACTGTCGATAATTTGATCAAAAGGGGGAAAATTCTGCCAAATGTTTGTCTACTGTATAAGGAAGATGGGAAGAATGATGCACATCTTTTCTTACATTGCCCCTTTACTTTACGAATTTGGGATTGGTTGTTTGAGATGATTGGATTACAGATGGTGCTCCCTCAAAATGTGGCTGGGATTATCTCTTTTTTGAAAGCTCATTTTTTGCCTAAGACAGGTCGAATTCTATGGAAGATTGCAGTAGTAGCTATTATCTGGGAGGTTTAGAAGGAAAGGAATCGAAGGACTTTTGAAGGGGAGATTGTTCCCTTTGTCAAACTTATCCATATTATCGAATATTCCACCTGGTCGTGGATGTCGGTGACAAAGGATGAAAAAGGGATTTCCAAAGTGGATGTGGAGGCTAATTTGTGAAACCTCTTTCAACTGGATTCTGGTAGTTTGAGAATTCGATGCATATGGAAGGCTCCGAGTCCAAGTACCTTGAAACTTAATTTTGATGGAAGTTCCTTTGGGAATACTGGGTTAGCTGGAATTGGAGGGGTGCTGCATGACTTTTTTGGCAATGTAATTTTTACCTATTCTTGCCTGATAGGTAAGGCCACGGCGAATTGTGCTAAATTGAGTGCTTTACTTTGTCGGTTGAAGATTTTCACCTCTAAGAATTTGGGCAATAACTGTATTTTGGAAGGGGACTATCTGAATGTCATTAAGTGGTGTAATTTGGAACAGCAAATACAGTGGGAATTCGATATCTTTGGTTGCAAGTGATGGATATTGCAACATCTTTGTCGATCTCCATTTCTCATGTTTACCCTGAGGCTAATTGTATTGCTGTTTCTTTAGCTAAAAGGGGAGCTTTTTTGCAGTCCCTTATTATCTTTGACGATGTAATCTCTTTTGAATAGTTTTTAATAAAGTTAGTACTATTTGCAAAAAAAAATAAAATAAACATAGGAGAGAGAGCTTTAACTAACAACTCTTTTAGTATATCAAAACGTATGCTAATTAAAATTAATTACAACAAATTGGCAGATACCAAATAAAGCATGAAGATGTTTAACACTAAAGAAGGGCATGATCATTACATGGAAAGATGAATTCCTCACACTGTGTGGATAAGAACGGATGCTAATTGAAATTAATTACATGGAAAGATGAATTCTTCACTCTGCTGCGAAGATAAAAATAAATTTTTATTTTGTAACCATTCTCTCTTACATAAAAAGAACTCATGAATTCTTTGGTACCACAAACCCCCCATATACGTTACTTTGATGCTTTCCTAGCTTGGCAAACAAAGCATAAAATCTCCATGTTGTATAGCACAGGCATCAAAGCTCTCATTTCTTTTCCGTAATTTTTCCCCCTTCTATTTTCATTTTTCTTTTATTTATTGTTTGGAACTCTTTCTTTTTTTTTCCGGAAAGTTATAAGCACTCCTTTTGCCCTACTTTCTAAGCAATGCACCCAACCCCAATAAATACTTTATAAACCACACCACTAACTCTAAAATTGTTTATTTTATAGGAAAGGTTTCTATGCTTCCCTTATAGC
>NW_006500356.1:619118-643530 GCF_000471905.2 Amborella trichopoda | reverse complement strand
GTATGAATATAGTAAATTTGGTACATTCCATATTCTCATTAGGGCGCACCTATAAAAAATATTAAAAATAACTTTTCGATAAAATATGATGACCAAAATACCCCTTTAATCTTTTAGGAGTATTTTGGTCATTTTATTTTATTGAAAATATTTTTTTTAATATTTGTTGCTAGTGCGAGTTTAATAGAGGAATAGATGTATAAAATTTGGTATCAAAATAGTTTATAAAATTAAAAATAAAAATAAAATAGTGTAGAGACGTGCCATTGTGATTGGGGCAATCTTAGCCCTCCATTCAGAATGGACGGTTGGATAAGGGGGAGGATAGAACTTCTATGCTATAGGGGAAGCATAGAAAGCTATATCCATGGCCTAAGTAAAAAAGTAGTTTTATATAGGATAAAAATACCCCGGTGTTGTGAAGAAGTCTCAGGTTTCTTTGAAGAGACTTTCTGTGTCCATTGATCATATGAATATACAAACTTGTATTTTATAGACAAATTGCAGATGAAAAACTATAGAAATAAATAACAGATTCCTATACTATACCTAAACTTACTATAAATACAAGATATTGTATCTATCATTTTTAAATATACAAATTAAAATATACACCTTCCATATTAACTGGATTTACAATATATACTTTTTTTTTGCGTTCCCCTCAAACTCAAGATGCCATGAAAAAGAGCAACTGAAGTTTGAACACTAATTGCGAAAATGAGTCGTTGGATCTTCAAGTATGTAGCAGGACTAATAGATGCAGTGGTTTACATGTTCGAATTGCTTGATCAACAAGCACAGAAAGTAGTGGCGGATCAACAAGCCTCAAGAACTGAGGGTCATATCAGAGTGGGCTCGATAAATCAGACAAAAATTCCAGACAAAGCAATCGAGACAGCTGAGAGAATAAAATAACACTTGGAAGAGCCAACAAAACTCGGTATGGATCCGAGATGGATTCAGCAGCTCGCAAACCATAATAGACATGATCGAGTAACAGAACAAACAAGCTCGAACATACAACAAATTTTCAGAGGTTTTTTTTTTTTTTTTTGAATTGGTTTTTCATAAGGGTTTCAAAGGGTCAATGACAATATCACATCAGAGTGGTTCACACGGATCTGGACACTGAGATCTGTGAAGGGTCTCAAGTTTCTCTGAAGAGACTCAATGTCCATTAAAAATATGAATAAATAAACTTGCCTTTTATAGACAAATTACAAATGAGAAAATAGAAACTAAAGCATAGACATCTAACCTATACCCAGACTTACCATAAAATACAAATACTCTACTAACACTTCCCATATATATTGATTGCAATATATAATTTCCATGTTAACCTTATAAACAAGATATATTTTCCTTTCACAATATCAAGATCCAGAGGCAAAAACACGCAGAGGGCCCAGTAGCAAAGGGTTTTAGGGCGGTTGCAAAGTGGCTCGGAAACCTTCTGAATGCAATAACAACATCAACAAATATGTGAGAAGCAAATATAGATAGTCCAAACACGACTCAAGTGTATCTCACAACTGCATCAATATATGGGTCTTAATAGCGAAACCATCTCAGGACACGGATCAATCTTATGATGGCTCTAGATGATTCTGTTGTTGGTATGTATGAGTGGCCATGGGGCCTAACATGTCTCATGTTTCTCTCTCTTATTATTTATCTTAATGATTTAATATTTATCACTAAAAATAAAGGTTTCTTAGAGAGAGAAGATGTTGTCATCTAATGGGTAGGTGATAACTATCCACCTCCCAAGAATTGTGGGACACGTTTCTCATAGATTCCAGGAAAAAGCGGAACTTTGGAGAACGGCCTCTTCCATCCCTATATAACTAGACCTTACATGGTTATGGAGAGACATACATAGAGAAGTTATCTTTGAGTTTTTATTGTTCTGTAAAACTCTGACATCTACGATCCACAATCTCATGACTCCTGAAAATTTGGTGGGTCCATCTCTTCCCTCAAGATTTCAACATCCATGATATCGAGCGCAAGCGCGAAACCATCACAATTTGATGAACTATTGAGGTTGAGCGTGGCGGTCTATAGAGAGGGCACTAAAACGTTGGACATTTGGGGGTAACGGTCGGTATTGAAGGCTCACAACAGTGTGGGTTTTATTTGGTGGAGTGTTGTAGAGAGAGAAAGAGCTTGCGTGAGTTTTAGACAAATCACGTATGTAAGACCTAATTGAAATCTTTGGGAGAGAAGACAAATTAGATTTTCAAGAGAGAAGAACGCCTCAAGGGAAACGAAGTTATAGATGGAGAGACTATTCACGGATGCAAGGGAGACAATGAGCGAACTGAAGTAGCAACGATGGGTTCTGGCCCTTTTGCTCATCACTCAAAGCGGGCTGCTGCTACCTGTGCGTAGGGCCATCCCCCATTCAAAGACTGTAGGGCTCAGGTCAGACAAGATCGAATAATAATAAACTACTATACTCGAGCTTACAGGAATGGACATGACAAAGATAAATCTGGCTCTGATGTCATGTGAATTAGTCTCGGGTTTTTTTGAAGATACTCCCTATGTCCACTGATCATATGAATATACAGACTTGTCTTTTTATAAACAAATTACAGATGAAAAAGTATAGAGATAAATCACAGATTCATATACTATATCTAGACTTATCATATATACAAGATATTGTATCTACCCTTCCTAAATATACAGATTAAAATATACAACTTTTATATTAACTGGATATACAATATATATTTTCCTTCCAAAGATACAATGTACATTTTTCTCTAGGAAAAAAAATCAAACCCTCCTGATCCATGTTAAACAATGTGTTGATCCAACACATATTGTGTTGGACTAATTTCATTACACATATTGTGTTGGACGAATTTCATTGTTAAAATAAAGCAGAACTAGCATAATGTGTGTTGTCCAACACATTCTTTGAAATGAAGCAGATCTGGCACATAGTTTAAAACAGTGGTTTAAAAATCGTCGAGTCAGCACGGACTCGGGTGATTCGACATGGGAATTGGTCACCCCGTATCGATTCTAGATCAAAACACGAAACCGCACGTATTTAGAAAGGAACCGGACGAGTCGGGCAATTTTGATGTCACAAAACGGATTATAACTTGGCATTTTTGTAATTTTTTTTAAAAAATGGGGTACTTACAGCGTAGTACAAGTATGACCACGAGTGCCTTTGTCAGTTGCATGCTTGATCATGCTTTTCAAGTACACGATGAAACATGGTACTGAGGAGGGTTTTATTGACGTAAACCTTCTCATATTTTTTCGATGTAGGATTTGAGCATGGTACTTAAGCTTGAAAACGTAATACAATATAGTTTTTTATTATAAAAAGTAGGACAACAAGTGGCGCTATGCTGTAGTTGGCTATCACGTCGATATTGTATACAAAAGGTTCTTAGTTCAAACCTGGACAACACATAAAAGGTAATACAACAAGTATTTATTATTAATAAATAAATAAAACGTAATATAATAAAAAAAATAAAATAAAAGTTACCTTATTGTCAAAAAATAAATAAAAGGTAATACAATAAATATTTATTGTCAAAAAATAAATAAAATATAATAAAACAAGTATCATGCTTTTCAAGCACACATTTGAGCTGCGATTATCATAAGCTTAAATTAGATAAGCAAAGGTGATACAATATAGGTTTGAAGTATGTTAGCTCTTTTTCTCTCTCTCATATATGAATGGCTATTGTTTTTTTTTTTTACTTATGAATAAATGGTATAATTATATTTTTTATTTTTATAACATGATGGTCTTTAACATAAATTTAGGAATATTAATTTAAAGATAGGGATCATACAATGAGGCCATTTGAAATTTCTCTCTCTCTGCTAACAATCTCTTCCACTAAATTTATTCTAGAAACCTAGAAAATTAGATTTTTGAAAAATAAAAATGTTATTTTGAAAATTGGTATGCATTCTAATAATTTTTACATTGATGACCAAATCTTGTATTTATTGATTAATTTATCTGCAGTATAAATTATGTAATGTACTATTTTTTTTTTACAATTGTCAATAATATATTTTAAATTAGATGATATTACATATATTTTGGATTTGTTATTATTTGTATGTAAAATAATTATAAAATGTATACTAACAATTTCAATTTCAGTATACAATAGTATAGTTAGTTATGTTGTAATAATTTTGGATTATAGTTAGTTAGGTTGTAATAATTTTGAATTATAGTTAATTAGATTGTAATAATTTGAGTTTTTTAGTGGATTAGGGTTTTCTGTCAATTCAAGATTTTGGTGGCTATTTTTTCATAGATTTAATCCATTCTTTATTGTAGTCCATGTATGATTATATAGTTTATCAATGATAGTTCTATGACTTTTCTTTTGTGCGATGTAAATTTAATGGTTAACATAAATTCATACAGAGAAAGAACAACTCAATATTCGCATATTGATGGAAAAAAATAAAAATTAATAATGAAGTACTCCATTTCTTATTGGATTTCTAAAAAACAACATTTATAATGATTTTTAATAATTTTTTTAGATTTTTTTATTGCTGAATCCAACCGATTTGGCCGATTCCCGATCCGAACTGCTGATTCACTGATTCAAATGGGTATTTGGGGTGCTCGATTTAAGGCACTAATTCGTTTTTTAAACCATTAATTTAAAATGATGTTGGGGCCAAATAGGCATAAGTTTAAAAAAGAAGACCGTTGAAAGAAACATGCATTATAGAGGGGTATTTGTACTAAAAAAAAACTACCATTTTACTTAGGGTTGGGGGGTGGGCGCAAAAGATTAACAATTTTAGAGTAAGTAGTGCAGTTTACAAAAGATTTGTAGGGTAGAGGAGCGGTTGATACGATGCCTAGAAAGTAGGTCAGGGGGGTATCTGATATGTACTGCGGGGCGTTCTTCTTTGGCTTAGATGTACCTATGGTCCTGCACAAGAAGAGAAAATACAGAGGAAGAAATACAACAGGAAAAACAGGTTTTACAAAGGAAACCTGGCCTCTAAACATGAAGTGTTATTGATTCTTAAAGCTTGCTCAGAGCATGATAACTATCCATTAAATAGACTCGTTATACTTACACAATTTGAGCCAAGAAATCAGGTCCCACTAAAAAAAGAAATAACACACGAATGGCTACTTAACGACACACTAACTTCCTAACAGAACCGGTCAACTCAAAACTACCCACTAAGTAACAGACTCCTAAAATAACTCCCACAAATATGCCAATTCATGTGAGCCTTATTCTACCCAATTAATGACATAAACTAACCGTAAAATCTCCTCCCCCCTTAAGATCCGGTCTTGTCCCCAAGACCGTGTTCTGGAAATTGTTTTTCCATGGCTTCAAGGTCCTCCCAGGTGGCCTCTACTGGTGATGTCCGTTGTCAATGGATTAGAATTTGCCTTTTCCTCTTATGAACTCTTTGATAAAGGACTGCTTGAGGCCTTGGATGAAGTGTTTCATCATCTCCTCGAAATGGTAACTCAGTTTGGACCATGATGCCTTCTCCTACCTTTTTTTTCAGCAAGGACACATGGAACCGGCGAATGCGTGCTTCCTCCAGCAAATCCAACTTGTATGTAACGGCTCCTATCCTTTTGATAACTCGGTATGACCCATAGTATCTCGATGAAAGCTTGAGATTTCTTCTGAAAGCCAATTGTAGACTGTCAGTAGGGCTGTAGCCTGATATATATCAAGTCCCCTTCATTAAACTCCCTCTCATGGTGATGGTTGTCATACACCTTCTTCATGCGGTTTTGTGCCTCTTTTAGTGTGGACCTTAATTCTTTGAGCCTTTGATCCCTGTCTAACAGCTGCCTTTCAACAGCCTCAACCTTGGCAGAGCCTGATACGCAAGACATCAAAGAGGGTGGTGGTCGTCCATGTCCATATACCACATCAAACGACATGGTCTTGATAGCTAGGTGCCAACTGGTATTGTAGCAATACTCTACCCATGAAATCTATTTTTTCCACTCCTTAAGATTATAACTAGTGAAGGACCTAAGATACATCTCCATTGTTCGATTTACTACCTTGCTTTGCCCATCCGTTTGGGGATGATAAGCAGAGCTATAGTTGAAGTTTGTCCCGTTGAGCCGGAATAACTCTGACAAAAAATTACTAGTGAAAGTGGGATCCCGATCACACACCATGGATCTGCGCATTCCATGCAACTTGAACACTTGATCAAAGAAGATCTGGGCAACTCCAATGGTTGTGTACGGATGAGACAAAGGAATGAAATGTGCATACTTTGATAGCCGATCCACCATAACTAGCACAACTGATTTCTCTTTCGAAACAGGCAGACCCTCCACGAAATCCATTGAAGTGTCTTCCCATGCTTGTTGCGGAATGGTAGGGGCTGAAGTAGTCCGACGGGAGAGGTTTGCTCTACCTTGTGACGTTGATAAGTATCACATTGAGCAATAATTTGTTTAATTTTTTCTCTCATACTTGGCCAATAAAAACTGGTTCTTATCCTCTGGTAGGTTTTGTAATAATCTTCATGGGTACTACCTTGAAACTAGTCAATAATGTCATAAATTAAAGAGGAGTCCCCGGCAAGATAGACTCTATCTTTAAAGAAGATAAACCCTTCTTTATATTGTCATGGGCCTATTACCTCACCTTCATTAATGTGAAGGATCAATGCCTGTAAATTTGGATTTACCTTAATCTCCTCTTTTACTGCTACCACTCATTTGGCCACGGGCTGAGAGATAGTAGCCAATTTTCCCCTTGCCACGTCACCATCTTTTTCGTTTTCTACCCTCCTTGACAATGCGTCAGCCACGATGTTCTCCTTCCATCTTTTGTATTCCACAACAAAGTCATAGCTCATCAATTTGTACAACCACCTCTATTGTGCCAACGATGTAATCTTCTAAGCCCATAAGTATTGCAAGTTTCTTTGGTCAATTCTTACCACAAATTGCCTTCCCAATAAATAGGAGTGCCATTTTTGCACAGTCATCACCAAGGCAAAAATTTTCATCTCGTATGTTGACAAAAAAAGGTTCTGTCCTTGTAAAGCTTGACTTTCTTCTCGTATGTTGACAAAAAAAGGTTCCGTCCTTATAAAGCCTGACTAAAAAAAGCAATGGGCCGTTCCTACATCAACACAGCCCCCACCCCTGATCCGCTAGTATGACATTCAACAACAAACCTCTTGGAGAAGTTCGGTAAAGCTAGGACATGAGTTTAGTCATGGCTTCCCTCAAGTCGTGGAAGGCTTTCTCAACTGCAGTGTCCACTTGAATGCACCCTTCTTCAGCATGTTAGTGAGTGGCCCGGCTATTTTGCTATAGTTTTGGATGAATTTCCTGTAGTAGCCCCGTTAAATCAAGAAACCTTCTCATAGCTTTGGTTTCAATTTAGGCCAATTTAACATGGTGGAAATCTTATCAAGGTCAATCGCCACTCCTGCATTTGAAATTATAGAACCGAGGTAGTGGACCTCACTCTAACTAAACTGACATTTTTCTCTTTTGATAAACAACTTGTTAATCCGCAGAATAGATAATGCAATTTCTAGATGCTTGAAATGATCTTCCCATGACGCACTGTAGATTAAGATATCATCAAAAAATACTAATATGAATTTTCTCAAATAATTTCGAAATTCCTGGTTCATCAGGGACTGGAAAGTTGAGGGGCATTAGTAAGCCCAAAAGGCATTACCAAGAATTTATAATGCCCATGGTGTGTCCGAAATGGCGTCTTCCCGATGTCTTCCGATACTACCCAAATTTGATGGTACCCAGAACGTAAGTCAAGTTTTGAAAAGACATGTGCTCTGGTCAGCTCATCGAATAGTTCGTCAGGAAACCGGTCCTTGATGTGACCTTATTAAGGGCACATAATCCACACATACGCCATGTCCTGTCGTTCTTCTTAACAAATATCACGGGCGAGGAATAAGGGATGTTGTTGGGCTGGATTACTCTCAAAGTTAACATCTCGGACACCAACATTTCAATATCCACCTTCTGGTAATATGGGTGGCGATAAGCCTTGGCACACACCGGTTTATTATTGGCCACCAACAAAAATTTGTGGTCCTGGGATCTCTGAGGTGGTAGTCCCTTGGGTTCTCTAAACAAATCTTGGAATTTTTCTAAAATTCGTTGCAAGTGGGCGTAACAGCTTTCATCATTGGAAGCAAGTAAGGGAGTCTCAATTAAAAGAGCTACAGTAACATTCCCTTCTTATTTTTTTAGAGTAAATGATCCTATGAGACCCTCCCACACGCATGTGTGTAGGACCCCAAGGATCATCATTCAATTTGACACAGATCTCTAGAAAAGTTATCACATGGGTGTGGGACTTGACTTTTTTAGAGATCTGTACTACATTGAATGATGATCCTTTGGGGTCCTACACACATGGGTGTGAGAGGGTCTCATAGGATCATTACTCTTTTTTTTAACTTCTCGATAAATATCGTGGTCTCCAACAACCTTATGGTTATGAGCGGTAACTCCCTTGGTCTCCAACAACCTTATGGTTATGAGCGGTAACTCCCTTGAGAATTACTTCCTTACCCGCTACCTTGAAGGTCATCATTAGCCTTGCAAAGTCCCACATGATTGGGCCAAGTGTCCTCAACTATTGGGCACCCAGCACCACTTCACAGCCTTCTAGTGAAAAGCAAATATAAGTCTACACTAATTGGAACTCCTTGTAAATTTAACTTAACGTTAAAGAAATACAGGGGCTTGGAAGCCTCTCCTCAGACGCCACCATCACCTCAAAACGGGTATCTTGATTCGGCTGCAACCCCTCTTTGAGCCAACTGTTTATTCATAAAATTATGAGTGCTTCCTGAGTCTATCAAAATGGTGACTTCGACTTGGTCAATGCTTCCCTTTACACGCATAGCTTCGAGAGCTCGAATCGCGCAGATGGAATGCAAAGAGATCTCAGGTGTCTCTTGGAAATCCGTCGGTATGCCTTCCTCCGAGTTTGGATTGTGGCTGTCATCTTCCTCTTCATAACACCCCTCGATCAAGAACAGCTTCTTGCATCAATGTCCGGGTGTAAACTTCTCATTACAATTAAAACATAACCCTTTGGCTCACCTCTCTTGCATCTCAGTAGGTGAGAGTCATCGAACCGGAAGTGTAGGGCTGCTATCAGAGATCTCCTTTCCGTTGGTTGAAGTTTTCCTTGTGTCAGAAGGTGCACCAATCCGCCGTTGAGATAAATTGCAGGCCTCGTAAAGAAGAGCTAACCCAATAGCATCAGAGAGAGTCACTGGTCTCCCTGCCAGTACGTCCACCTTAATATTGTTCTTTAGCCCACTAACAATGCAGCTGACCTGGCGGTCAGGTGGAAGGTACCCTACCTTCGTTAACAGCTTCTCAAAACAGGTCTGGTAGTCCCGGATGCTTCCAAGTTGTTGCAGCTTGGTCAGTTCTCCAAAAAAGTCCTGGAACTGTGTGGGTTCGAAAAGGGCATGCACCCCGTCACAGCGCCTCTTCCAAGACAGCTCGTCGGCTTCAAGTTTGAAAACTTGATGCCACAACTGAGCATCTCCCTCCAGATGGAAGGATGCCAAAGCCACGCGCTCTTCGTCCGGTGTTTGATGGAACTGGAAAAATTGTTTCACCCTGCAAGTCCAGCTCGTAGTATCTTCGTCACCATTGAAACGTAGGAAGTTGAGCTTGACCCACTTAGGAAAGAAAGATTGTTGTCAGGTTCTGCTATTGTTCCCAGATCGAGATTCATGGTTCGTGAGTGGAGTTTTGGAATTGTCCCTAATCTCTGTTTCGAGATTGGCGGAATGTGAACCAAGCCTTACGAACAACTCGTTAAGTTTGTCCATGATTTGTTATTGATCAATGCTGAGAGAGCTCACATCACCCTCCAACTTTTCCACTCGTTGATCCATGCCCTTGCTATGATACCACAATGGTATGTACTGTGGGGCGTTCTTCTTTGGCTTGGATGTACCTATGGTGCTACACAAGAAGAGAAAATACTGAGGAAAAAATACAGCAGGAAAAACAGGTTTTACAGAGAAAACCGGCCTCTAAACACGAAGTGTTATTGATTCTCAAAGCCTGCTCAGAGCAAGATAACTATCCATTAAATAGACTCGTTACACTCACAATTTGAGCCAAGAAATCAGCTCCCACTAAGAAAAAGAAATAACCCACGAATGGCTACTCAACGACACACAAACTTCCTAACAGAACCGGTCAACTCAAAACTACCCACAAAGTAACATACTCCTAAAATAACTCCCACGAATATGCGAATTCATGCGAGCCTTATTCTACCCAATTAACAACAGAAACTAACCGTAACAGTATCTATAATTTTCCCTATTTTCTCGTATGCTTGAGATTAACATACCCGTTTTGACCACTGGAGCAAAGAGTCTTACATGAATAATGCTTAAATTTTCGTGGGATTGGCATAATCTATTTACCCCAAATTTGGATGCAACTTACAAATCGGTCATTGTATGGTTAACAACTAGCATTCTGAATCAAGTTTTAGATCGGTGGCCCACTATACCAATCTAGATCAGCTGAATCGATGATAAAGATCGATTAGATTGGTCAAAATCAATAAAAAAAAGAAAAAATTATAAACAAATAGCATCGGTTGATTCTAAAAGGGGGGACCCAAATCACCAAACCACTAAACCAATCCGAATCGCCGGGTTATATAACCCTAGTTCCAACAAACACGACACTCTGCAAGTGAAATGAGAACCGGCAAGTTCAGTTTTCATGTCTCATGAAACCGTGGGATTTTTTTGAGAGTTTGAACTTTGAATACCTACATGGCCTTCCAAGTAAGACCGATGGGACCACTCAAACACATATAAGAGAACCCCACCCCATACAGGTTTTGGTTGGCAAAAAAACGAGCCACTAATAATCAACGCGGAAATAGGTAGGTATGCCAACCGACGACCTGTGTGTGTGAGTGAGAGTCAATATAATTAAAAAATAGTAGAAAAAAAAACAGGCAATCTAAGGATATGGGATAGAATGCTGATGCCTCAATTGACTTAACAGCTTAAAAAGACATGCGCAAAGCACAGGTAATTTACAAAAGGGATTGTATAATATGGGACTATTTATTTTTCATTCAAAGTGGTCACAATCATTTTTCACAATTGGATATAATAGATGAAATTATATCACAATATTCAAAAAATTTTGTTTTAGACTTTGTGCTCAAACAATGACATACCCTCAACCAGTTGACCTCAAATCTAACGGTTGATAATTGTAACTTCATTGTACCAAAAGTAAATAATCTCATTACTTACATTTTTTTTACAGAAAGGTTTTATTTTTTATTTCAAAATGTAGAAAAGGATGAAGTTCTACAAGGCCTATGCGTTATGACAATAAAATAAAGCCTCACCTCAAATCTCCCGAAAGTTATTTCGTCAACAAAAATCTCCATGATGGCTCTAAAATCAATTTTTAAAACCAAAAATAAAATTTGAAACTCAAAAAATGATCCAAATCTTGCGAAGCTATTAACATTTTTTTTTAGGGCGAAATAGACAGTCTAGATAATTTAATATAATATACACTATTTTTAGAGTTTAAAACTTAAATTTTTTCATAACCATAATGTTCAATCTGCGATGATCCATTTAAAAGCTTTTCAATGCTTTGGTAGTAATTTTCGATGAGTTATGAGACGAGGCTTTACTTATTTTCATAAGACTGCAGCATTATCAACACTTTTTCCTTCAGAAAATGGTTTTCCATAATTCATAATTTCATACATTATGTTCATATCGTATGCTTAAATTCCCATTATTTGAGATTATTATTATCATCATCTTCATCATCATATCAATTTTAGGACAATACTTGTTATGTTCATGTACTTGTCAAAAGTATTAAAAAATAAATCAATAATAAAAAAGCAAAAGGATGAAGTTTCTATAAGGCGTAGGCTTTATAAAAACCAAATAAAGCCTCACCTCAAATCGTCGTCTAGAATGAACTTTCGGCAATAGAAATCTCCATGATGGCTTTAAAATCAATTTTCAACACTTACAATAAAATCTAAACTCAAAAAATTATACTAATCTTGCGGATCTTTGAATACTTATATCTAAGGCGAAATGGACGGTCTAGATAATTTGTTAAAATATACACTTTTTTTAGAGCTTGAAATCCTAATTTTTTTTCCCAACAATAATGTTCAAATCAGGATGACTGATGTAAAGATTTTCCCATGCTTGAATTGTAATTTTGAGTAAGTTATGAGGTGAGCCTTTAAGTATTTTGATGGGATGCATCCCTATCAAACCATTTTCCAAAACAAAAGTATCCTTTAAGAATTGGGAAAAACACGTATACTCTAATTTATAAATTATTATCCCAAATTACCTTTTGTCCTATAAAAAACCTAAGGAACTCACCAAGTTAAACAAAAAAAAAAAGGACGTTTAACCCTCTTATTACCTTATTCATAATCCAAATGGCATAATTTACTCTTCTTTAAATAAAAAAATAAATAACTTTATCATAAAAATTGAGTTTGTGATACCTCTTTTGACTTACTTGTAAAGTTTTTGAGGAAGAGGTCCACGGGTGAAAAAGAAAGAGAAAGATAAAGATAAAGAGAGCTTTTTCAATATTATATAACAAAGTGATTTTAGAGAGGATGGTTTTTGTCTTTTTTTAAAAAATATGTAAGGGTATTTCGATATTTCTATTTATTTGAAATTAAATTTTTTTCTTGACGTGCATGACACACACCCAACATTTGAGCTTGATCTGGCACAATAAAATGAAATAAAATATACAATAGGCTTTGATAAATTGGATCCGAACGTAGTACAAATTTTTTTTTTGGAAAGTTTGTGTATATCCTTCTAAAGTTCCGTTATTTAAGAAATCCCCAAATTTTCATGTTTTGACATTGACACTCAATTTTTGGCATTTTTTTCAAAATGATGATATTGCCCTTACATCAAATTTTGAAAGTTAAAAGTTTAACAATTGTTATAAAACACTTGTACAGTGGTCCTTTCCTCATAGAACTTCAGATTTTGAGAATATGGAGTTGGTTTAATTTTGAATTCTCAAAATCCGAAGTTCTTTTGGATATCCTTGTCCTCTGGATGAAATAATTATTATTATTTTTTTTAAAAAAAAAATCTTAAATGGTTCAATAACTTTAGTATTCAAGTTTCAAAGTAAGGGCAGTTTGCAAAAACAACAAAAAAACATAAAATAAAAGTATGAAAGTAATGTTCACATTTTTAAAAGGATTTTTTTAATAACAAAAACTTAAGGAAGTGGTTTGTATAAGGTTGAGGTTCTAAACAATCAAAGTAAGGTGTACCTTTAAATAGTGTTTAAATATATTGTTTCAGGACTAAAAATCTTTATGATGGACTCAGTATTTATTTTCATCTTTATATATAAACTTTTAAGCTTAAACAATAGGGTAGATCGAATATATGTATAAACACTTGAAATTTTGAAACTTGATAACTATAAAATACATTACACCAAGACTTAGAAATCCATTTTTTATCCATACACCTTGAGATCGAGATGATCAATTTCAAGATTTTTGGATGTAGTGAATTTTTGAAGTGTGCTTTGATTCGAATGTCTGGCCTCACTCTTAAATAAACTTTTTTTAGAACTTAAAAGGGATATCTTCTAAAATTACTCAAACTACTTTTAATTAAAAATATAATTTTGTGATAAATTTTCAATGCAATTATAGAAATTTTTAAGTTTCACTATTAGGACCAATCTTAATCCATAAAAGCACAAACATCAAAAACATTTTTGCCTATTTGAACTTCTCATCATTATCAACAGTCTTTTATCAATTATTTGAAATCGGCTGCTCTACTAAGGTCCCTAACCTACGTAAGACAGCCCAAACAAAAATAATAGAAAACAAAGAGCTAAAGTCAAAAAATTTAATGCTCCTAATGTCCTTTTATAATTCATACATGGAGGCATCCCTCTCAACATTGTTTTTGCTTCAGCTCATTTTGATAGTTTTGTGGACATTGCACATAGATTAAGCCAAAAAACTTTAATGTTCCTTATGTCCTATTGTGATTCAATTATTGAAGGCCCCTCTCTCTGTCCCTCTTTTTCTCCCTGTAATTCAATTATGAAAGACCTCTCTCTCTTTCTCTCTCTTCACGCTTGCCTTTGCCTGAACAGATTTTTCTCTCTCTTCACGGATGCTTGAACAGATTATGAGAGCTATATAGATAGAATACCCCGTCAAAACACCCAGGTCTTTCATTCAATGAATAATACCAGAACAGATTCACTCCAGGGAGAAGACAAACAAATGTACAGTAGTGATAGAGAGAGACAAAAGGCCTGCTCCTTTTCATCAGATTGACAAGAAACTTGACCCACCCCTCCCAATTTGTTACCCCCCACACCTACAACAGATCCACTAAAAGAAAACCTTTTAGAAAAGGCAAGAGAAAAGGAAAAACAAAGGGAAAAACCCAAGTGGAGAGGAATTCAGACCGCATATTCTCACTGTCACACTAGGAAAATATCCCATCTCTGAGTATGAGAAGGGTGTGAGAGGAGGGAAGCACACCATAGGAACTCTTTTCTTTTAGGTTACATTAATGGTACATGAGAGAGATGGGGTCATGGGCAGTTGGGTTTTTTGCCAGCCCCCATTGGAGAGAGAGGGGGGTTATGGGCATTTGGAATTTTTGCCAGGGCCACCATAGTAGAAGTAATTACCCCAATCACCATTGTAGCCATTCTGAACATTATAGCAATTGGATTGCTCCGTGAAGGTGCCAATCCCTTTAGGTCCTCTCAAGTTATTGGAACCATCAACAACCTGGATGTTCCTGAAATAACTGGCCTTTGAAAACCCTTCATCAGGGAAATGGCCACTCCCCATCTCCGTAGAAGTGTGCTCTCCATCTGGTTCAGAGTTCACAACCTCACCTCCCCATTCTATCATGCTTGCACTATCAGCCAAGTAAGAGAAGAGGAAAGATGGCCAATACCCCAAAACATAGTCATTCCCAAATTGCATCCACCAGTTTCCCTCCTTAGGGTCCTGCAAATAAAGAAGAGAGAGAGAGAACAATAAAGAAGTAAGAAATAGGTGTGCAAGAGCAACCAAATAAAACATCATCATTCATTTCTCAATCATCAATCATTTGGGGTCGGCTACACACATTTGGGGTCGGCTACACAAATCCTGATCCATAATTCTGCTCCACATTCAAGATTCATAAAAAAAAATTGGCAAAATTGTATATATGCTTCCAACATAACACAACCCACTTCCTTTATTTGGCCTTAGGGAAAAAGTTTTAAGTTCCTCTCTTTTCTTAGAGCAAGCAACCAAATAAAATAGATATAATAAAAGAAAGGCACATACATTTGGAAAAAAAGAGGAGAGAGAAACATGTAGAATAGTTCCCAAAATAAAAATAAATTCAAGAAACAAACTTACATAGGTCCTGAGGATAAAGAAGAAACAGTAACATGTGTAGTTATGTAGAAAAATATTTAACAAAGGTGGCATATGTGAGTGTCAGATAGATTCTCTGGCCTCTCTGGCATTTGGGTTTTATTAAAAGTTAAGTTATTTTGGTTTGTTGTATGAAGGGATGATAATTACCTTCCAGACAAGGATACTGATATCATATTGGGAACCACGATATCCAGAGACTGGGAAGATGCTGGCACCCATGGCTATGTCACTGTTTATTTGAATGAAGCCTGAGCACAAAAGGTTGTAGCACCCTGTGGCTTGATAGGCATCACTCTGTTATCAATTCACAGACCACCAGTATTAGAGAGTGATTGATTTGAAGCCCATCTTATAATTAGAGAGAGATGGGTGAGACTCACAGTCCAGTAGGTGAAGAGCCTGGTGTTGTTGTCCCCATAAAGATCTGGGCTTACCTGTTTTCCAATAGGAATATATATAGAGGTATTAAAAATCATTGTGTTGGCAGCTGAAAATTGAAAGCTCGATAGAACAATCAATAGAGAAAATGAAAGGATCTCTCTCTCTTTCCATAGTAGAAGTATTAAAATCATTTATATTTGCAGCTGAAGATGGGAAGGTTTGTAGAAGAATCAATACTTGTAAATCTCTCTCTCTCTCTCTCTGCAAATGTTGTTTGATGCCCCCTTCATCCCCAATTCAAGGCCAATATCAATTCAACACCAATCTCTCTCTCTCTCTCTCCTGGTTTTTTTGGTACATTACCTGCCAACCAGCCTCAATGCTGTTGAGATCTTCCCCAAAGGAGCCCCCCAAAATCCAGAGCTGGGAGAGGCTGAACTCATTCGACTGCTGAATTTTAGGTTCCCAAACATTAATGGTTGCCTTTGCTCCATAGTATTTGTCCCCTTGGACATAAGCAATTGCATGCTGTTAAAGTTAAACCACACCACACAAGACTAATCGTTAACAGAACAGAGGCCCAAAAATTGAAAGAAAAAATGCCAAGGCGAATCAATAGGAAACCTAGAGAGAGAGAGAGGTCACCTGATGCCCACTTTCATTTACAAGGTCGGGGTCTGCGGATTTAGGTGGTAGAGGCATACTTCTGTGCTTTTTTTTGCCAAAAGTTTTAACAGAGCTAGCTTTGAGGATGTCATCTCTGGTGGTTCTTCTAATGGGTATGGTTCCTTGTGGGCACCTCCCAGTCAAGTGCCATAGCTGAGTCTGAGAGATTGAGGCCTGTTTTGGGCCAGAAACCTTGTTTGCACTGTAAAGCCCTTCAGGATGAAAGCTTGGCCTCATCTGTGATAAACCCCAATGCACAATTACTTAGAACAGTAGAGAGAGAGATGAGGAATGAAAAGAACTAACAGTTACCAGAACCCAGCAATCAGACCATGAACAGTTTGGTTTGAGTGAGAGAGCGAGGGGGAGATTAAGGAGAAAACAAATAAGAGAGAGAGTGAACAAATTATCAGAAGCTAGCCACCTGAATGGTATGATTCTTGAGAAAGGGGTGATCGAAAGCAGGCTGATGATGAGTGCGAACACAGTCGATTGTGTCTCCATCTGGACTCTGCAACCAAACAGAAATATGGGATTTTCAATTTTCCAAGATCAAAACTCCAAAACCCCGCCATGTTTAACAAATTATGCCAGATACCACCAAAACCACGCCATTACAGCACTGCAAAACCATCAATCACCCAAAAGGGGCACAGAGATACAACACATGGGCCAATGTTAAATCTACGGTTTAACGGAAAGTTTTAAAAATGTAACTTTACAAAACCGAAAAACCCACAAAAAAGCGAAAAAAGAAAACCACCGTAGAAAAACAGGCGAAAATCCATGGTGTAACAAAAACACCATTACGCACTCAGAAAACCACCAAAACCATTAAAAAATGGGCAGATTCAGCTAAAAAGTAAAACCACTATTGCAGAACCCCAAACTACCAAAAACGCAAAACTCAAACTAAATCCACCATTGGAAACCGCTGGAAAACCCAAACTGAAACCGACATTTTTTTAGCCTGAAACTACCAGAGCAGAGTCCAAAACCACCAGGAAGAGAAGCAGAAGAAAACCTTGATCGTCTGCACAGGTGGCTTATTAAGCCTCCTCAAATGCTTTTGCACTTCAAACCTCTGCCTGGACTTAGTCTTTGCATCCACGACAAAAGGAACTAAAATCAGACAACAAACAGCCATGAAAACCGCTATCCTTCGCCAAAGCAGAGATTCCATTGTGGTTTTGGTGTCCAAGACAGTGGTTTAGAGTGACCGAAGAATTCCAAAACCTTGAAACTTTCAGCTTCAGCTTCTCTGCAACAGCTCAATGGCATTCGCAATCATGGCGGTCATCTGCAAATAGAAAACCACTTTCCTCAGAGGAAATGGGGATATGAAGTCACACGGGCGTGAAAAGAGAGATGAAAAACAGCCCCACAAGGATCCAAGAAAACCGCCCATCATTAACAGTGGTTTTTTTTTTCACTTTCTCTCTCTAACAGGAGAGAGGGTAAAAAAGTAGTAAGAAGACAGATCTAGGGGCTTTTGCGCGGAAGACATTGGGCACACGGGCCTTGTCGTATTGCTGGGCTCTCACTCTACCAAACGTCTGCAATGTACTCGTATCGTACTCACACCACTGGAATCCCACCCCTCACTCTCTCTCTCTAAAAACCCAAAACTCTCTCTCTCTCTACTAAAAACCCAAAACTCTCTCTCTCTAAAGTCCAAGTTCATAGTCTACACGCCGCCCTATTTACAGTAAGGTTACTTTCTCTCTCTAAAGTCCAAGTTCATATTCTACACGCCCTCTTTACAGTAAGGTTACTTTCTCTCTCTAAACTTTGCCCTTTTTCTGGGTAACTCTGTCGCTATAGCCCTCTCCCACGCTCTCTTTAACCCCACCACTCTCTCTCTCTCTCTAAGCCTCTCTCTCTTTGAAAAGTCTTGAACGCCCTTTCCTCTCACAAACCCCCACTTTCTCTCTCTTCGGCTTTCTTTCCTGTTGTGCCCTTTCTGCTATTCGTTTGTTATTGACCCACTTAAAAGTTGCATGCATAAATAAATCAACATAAAGCAAACAAAATATAATTGAGGAAACTGAATAGAGACCCATTTGTCGAATATGTTCATATTTTATTATAACAATATTTTAATATCGCTGCAGTTTTATCAAAGTAAGTAAAGCCTCAACCCTAAACTCACCCAAAATTATAATTTTGATGTAAGAACAATTTCAAATTGATAATTTTGATCTTGAACTCTATGGTTGTGAATAAAATTAAAATTTCATATCCTAAAAATGGTGTGTATTATAACCTGTTATCTAGACGATTTATTTCGCCTTAAAAATAAGTATTCACATATTTATAAAATCAATGCTATCTTTTGAGCTTCAAATTTTCATTGTTGGAATTTGATTTTTAAATCAAATACCATGTTTTTGCATGTCCAAACTACTCGCCATGAAGATTCAAGGTTAGGCTTTACTTTGTTTTTATAAAGCCTAGGCCATACAGAAACTGCATCCACCTATAAAAATATTCAAATTACCGGATAGAGATCCACCTATGGCTTCAAAAATTTCAAGAATAACTCTGGTGCCCCAAGAGCAAACCATTCCTCTAACCAAACTCCCATTGAGTAGATCTCACAACAAATGAAACACTAACAGCATAATTAATTTAATGCATTTTAGTCCCTGATATTCACAAACCAACAACTTACCCAAAAAACAACCGGCTCTTTGGAGGGTATTATTAATTTCAATTTCCCATGAGCCACTTTGGGCAAATCAAAGTTTGCTAGTGCGTTAAATAGTGGATTAGTGAAGTAGACCGGACAGCCCAAAAATCAGTTTGGATCAGTGAATCAGCGTTTCAGATTGGTGAATCAGCTATTCAGATCGATGAATCAACGGTTTACTTCGGTAAATCAACGGTCCAGATCAGTAAATCAGCAGTCCAAATCGGTGAATCAGTAGTCCAGATCGATGAATTGGCAGTCCAGATAAGTGAATCAGCAGTCAAGACTAGTGAATCAGCAATTCGGATCTGTAAATCAATGGTTCAGATCGCTATTTTACTCTCCAGGAAAAATAGTGACTAGCAAAAAGACATCTAAAAAAACAAAGAACGAACCAAAAACTGATTCGGATGGGTCAATAGGCGATCCAAATTGCTGTGGAAGTGCAAGTTTCCTTCCCATTTTCCTTTAGGGGCTATTTGGATTACTGGAAATATATTGTCTGTGAAATATATTACACATTATTGTATAATATATTACCTGTAAATTGATTGTTACTGTTTGGGTAGTATTTAGATGCAACCCGAGAAATACATTGTTATTGTTTGGCTATGTCTGGAAGAGATATAGGAAATGTATTACCAACATTTTACCAACACATGCCTATAAACTATTATTTCTTTATTTTTTGCCACAAAATTACACTAAAATGCAGAATTATCATTTCTTTCTTTTTTGTCACAAAATTTTACTAAAATACAGAATTAAAATCATCATCACACAATTCCAAAAAGATTTCTAATAATAATATCATCATCATTCAAAAAATATTTTTTAATAATAACTTGTGCAATTTTACAGTCATCATGATATTATTTCCTACTTATTTTACATGCCTTCCGCACTTATATGGAATCACATGCCTTCTAACATGATATTGGTTTCAATATGATAAATCATTGGAACAATATGATTGGAATAACATGATTTTATTATGATAAGCCTTATTTTTACTTAGTTTTTATAGAAGTTTTTAAAATGCCTCTCTATATAATTTCAAATAAATAATAAATTTATGATGCTAAATTCAAAATCTCTATTGTATGAGTTAAAAAATAATAAGAAGTTTGATTAGTAAACTAGAAAGTTTGGTAATTGGAGTATAAAATTTTGAGGTATTAGATGAGACTAAAGATGTATGTTATTTCAATTGAGATTTTAGTAATCTCTCATGAGGATTATGTTGTGTGAAATATTTTATTATGATTATGTTGTGTAATTTATTATTAATTACTAATTTTTATTTTTATTATTTTCGTTTTTATATGACAGCTGATGCCTTTAGATGAGGGGACGAGCTTTTTTATTATGATTACATTTTTTTAGGATTGTGTTATGTAATTTATGATTGATTATTAATTTTTATTTTTTTTATTTTTGTTTTTAGGGGACAAGCTTTTTTATTATGATTGTGTTGTGTAATTTATGATTGACTATTAATTTTTATTTTTATTATTTTTGTTTTTATATGACAGCTTGTCTTTAGAGGACAAGCTTAAAACAGAGGGATCACCTATGCTAGTTATTATGAATACGAGTTTAAAAAGGGAGAGATCGGCTAGGCTAGTTATTACTAAGACGAGCACTAGCATATTACGAACACGAGCTTAAAAAAGAAGGGATCACCTTTATTACGAAGATCCGCTTAAAAAAAGAGAGATCACCTATACTAGTTATTATGAAGACGAGCTTAAAAGGGATGGTACGAAGAGAGAGGCTTACCAAGAATTTTTTATTCAAGTATAGGATAGGCAAAAACAAACGCGAAAGGTTTTTCAAAATTACCTGTGACTCTTGTAATAGATTTTTTATAGATTTTTCACAGCACGTAATAGATTTTCTGATTTTTTGGGAAATCTCGCCTAACCTCTTTCCATTTCCTTATGATTAACGAGCCGTTTGGATACCTGAAAATATATTGTCTGTAAAATATATTACTTGCATAATACAATACTGCGGAATACATTACCTGTGAAATATATTACTGGCATAATACATTACTACGTAATACATTACCTGCGTAATACATTACCTGTGAAATATATTACTGGCATAATACATTGCTACGTAATACATTGCCTGTGAAATATATTACTGGCGTAATACATTACTGTGTAATACATTACCGATAAATGAATTGTCACTGTTTGGGTAGTATTTAGATGCAAATTGGAAAATACATTTGTAGTGTTTGGCTATCTCTCAAAGAAATATGAGAAATGCATTACCAACCAAATATGAAAAATATGGTGATGTTTGGTTAACATGATTAGACTTTACTTTCAACATGATAAGTCAATGGAATAACATGATTTTATTGCGATAAGCCTTATTTTTATTTATTTATTATAGAAGTATTTCAAATGTCTATCCATATATAATTTCAAATAAGAAATAAATTTATAATACCAAAATCAAAATCGTTATGGTATGAGTTAAAAAATGGGAAGAAGTTTGATTAGTAAACTAGAAGGTTTAATAATTGCAGTATAAAATTTTGAAGCATTAGATGATACTAAAGAGGTATCTTATTTCAATTGAACTGTTACTAGTCTCTTATGATGATTATGTTGTGTGGAATTTTTTATTATGATTGTGTTGTGTAATTTTTCATCGATTATCGATTATTAGTTTTATTATTTTTATTTTTATATGAGCTGATAGCTTCAGATGAGGGCTACAACCCAAATTGGGGATAAAGGAATGTAGAAATTTTTTTATTCCAAATATAGTACAAAATTGTTCCTCATCCCGTTCTATACCTATTCAAATCAATTTAGTTTTCCTCTACTTTCACTTGCCCATTATTAAAAAATTTTGTTTTTATATGAGAGTAAAATGATTGCTACAATCCATATTGGGGATAGAGGGATGTAGAATTTTTTTTGTTTTATACGAGGGTTACAATCCAAATGGACGATAGAGGGAGGTAGAAATTTTGTTATTATGATTGTAGTAGAAAAGTGTTCCTCATTAAGTTTGTATATCTGTTCAAATCAATCTATATTACCTTTTTTATATCTCTAATTTTACTTTCTACTTACCTTAATAATTATACAATACAACATAGACTAGGCAAATATTTTTTTCTATTTACGTTAATAATTATACAATACAACATACACTAGGGAAATATGTTTTTTAAGCAGGATAAGGCAATTTAGATTACCCTTTTCATATCCCTAATTTCACTTTCTGTATACCTTAATAATTATACAATACAACATAGAGTAGGGAAATATTTTTTTCCATTTATTTTAATAATTATACAATACAGCATAGACTGAGGAAATATTTTTTTTAAACAGGATAGGGCAGAGAGACTCAAGCGAACGATTTCCAAGGATTATCCGTCAAGCGACTAATAGATTTTTTACCCTGCGTAATGGATTTCGTGATTTATAGGAAATCTCAGGTAATCTCGTGTAATCTCTTTCCGTTTCCTTATTATTAAAGTATATCCAAATAGTGGAAATGTCATATTTCATATCCAAATAGTGGAAATGTCATATTTCTCTGTAATCTATCATCACATAATAGATTTTCAAGTACCCAAACTACCCCTACGTGTACCCAATGAAAATACCATATTTTCTTGTAATCTATTGTCACCTATTAGATTTTCAGGTACCCAAATGGCCACGTAGTGTTTTTTTGATGAATATTTTCTTTAGTTTGTCTCTCCCTAAACTGATTTTACTCATCTATTGTTACCTATCAGATTTTCAGGTACCCAAATAACCCTTTAGTGTTTTTTTTGGTAAATATTTTCCTTTAGTTTTGTCTCTCTCTAAACTGATTTTACTCCTAGGTTTTAACATAACAAACTTTTGTCAATATCTCTCTCCATTTATATTGGGGAGAGACTTTGATTAAACGAATATATACGAGCTTTGGGAAATATTTTTTACCTTAAATATTATTGAACCGCCTTGTCATTATCAAATATCAACTATACAATTTCAAAATTAATTTTGATTTCTAATGCTTAAAAGGAAAAATTTTATGTAAGCTTGAGATCTTAAAAATATAGAATTAAGGTGCACCTATAAAATAGAAAGGTTATTTTGATGTTGGAAAACATCCAATTGATCATCTCCACATAAGATACATTCTTAAAACACTAATTTATAATATTTTTTCATTGTAAAGTTTTCATATTATACTTAACTATAATTTTTCATTTGCCCTCAAAATATAGATTAGAATATCTCTTTCTCTATCTTCATCTCCTGCTCAAATAAAATATTACATTTTTAATATTTCAACTAAGAAAATAAAAAGTGTAGAAAAAAGCCAATGAAAAGAAAATAAATCAGAGCGTTCCTAAAATGAAAAATTATTGATAAAATATAAAATAATAATAAGTTGATTTCCAATTGAAAAAGTAAAAAAAAATGGTTGAAAAGCATTCATAAAAATTCAAAAAAATCACTGTAAAACATAGGGACATATTCTACACCCAAACAAAAAAAGAGTAAGAAGTATAGAGCCTACCTAGTGTGAAGATTGTTCTTGAAAGAGCACTAGGAATGGAGCATAAAAGACGGAGGTGTGGGAAAAGTAGTATAAATATGATTGGAGGAATCCTCTCCATACGGAAACAATCTTGTATATCATATGCATATCTTTTCTCTCTTGAATGCTCCTATATATATTACTATTGTAATATAGGTATATTTTCTCCTATATATATACTTATTATAATAAAACACATTAAATTTTATTTCTTCTATCATTATAATAAAATAGGTTAATTTTTATTTTTAAAAAATTTTAGATTGTCGGTACTCTTGGTGATTAGTTGGAAACAATAAGATTTGAGTTGGGGATAGTTACCCATTTTAGGAATTTTGAATTAAAAAATAGAGTGAGAATAAAATTGGGTCTGATTTGCATGCATAACTTTTTGAAAATGGTGGGATAAAAAAAATCTATATATATATATATATATATATATAAAGTAATGATCCTATACGACCCTCCCCTACCTATGTGTAGGACCCTAAAGGATCACCATTAAAGTTGTCACGGATCTCTAAAAAAATTATCATATGGGTGTGGGACTTGATTTTTCTACAGATCA
>NW_006500356.1:600289-618481 GCF_000471905.2 Amborella trichopoda | reverse complement strand
GATCATTATATATATATATATATATATATATACTTACTATAATAGGATAGGTTCATCAACTTTCTTTTTATCATTTCTATAAAATAAATTTTGTTAAAATTTTGGTTTTTTAAAATCGTGTATTAGGAGATTCTCTCTTTCCCTAATCTTTAAAAGCTTCCATGAAATCTCTCATCTTTCCTAAAAAGTATATATATATCTCTCTTTCTTGTGTATATTCTCTCTCTCTATCAAAATCTAGCAGTCTCTCTCTTGTTCGTACTCTCTCTCATTCTCAAATTAAGATATAGAAACAATCTCTCTCTCTTTTTCAAATTAAGATATAGAAACAAGGGAAAAGTTTATGCAGAGTCGAGGCTCTAAACAATCAAATTTGAGTATATCTAAAAAATCTATGGTTGTTTTGATGCTCAAATATCTTCAAATTGATCATCTCGACATCAAGATGCATAGATATGAGAAAAAATGGATTTTAAGTTTTGGAAATAGTGTATTTTGTAACGCATTTTTGGACCGTCAATTTTTCATGATTTTCATATTTTTATAGATATGTCGATCTACATTATATTTGAAGCTTTAAACTTTATAAACAAATGTGAAATATTTTAAGGCTATCACAAAGATTTCCAATATTGAAACTACATTGCTCGATACGATTTGAAGGTAGGCTCTAATTTGATTTTTAGAGCCTAGGCTCTACACACCTTAGAAATAATGTGAAAAAATAGAGAAAATGGTGAGATCTCTATTTGTGCATATTTATTCTCTCTCTTTTTTTAAAATTAGAAATATATCCTACAATCTCTATAGAATTAAAGTTTTTTTTATTTTTGTAATGAGCGTTTACCTCTGCTATAATAATTAGAAATATATCCTACAATCTCTATAGAATTAAAGCTCATTTTATTTTTGTAACGCGTATTTACCCATGCTGTAATAATGTAGTACATAGATAAATATGCATAAAACGAGGCACGTTGACTCATCAAACCTCATCTAGTGTGCCCCACGCACAAATTAAACCTGGGTGGTTTGAGAGGTTAGATCTTTTACATTGAATCCTTTAAAATAAATTTTATATAAAATCTGAATTTTTCTTGCATAAAAAAACCTCAGAAACTCGTAAGAGTAATTTAGTTAATTTTTATTTAAAATATTATACGTTTTCATTTAATGCCCATGTTGGTTTGTGGGAAGAGATGAGATCCAAAGTATTTTCGTCAAATCTACGAAGTTTCAGGAGGATATTTGTGGTATTAGAGGAAAACAGGAGGGTCGAGCACAATTGACGGAGCCGTCGGTTGTCCCGTGTCGAAACCCATTGTGGGAAATTGCAACGGTTCAATTTCCACGTTACACGCCGTCAGTTTGGATTTTGAAACGAACGGTTCAATATACGTTTACTATGCTCCTCGGTGACACACGTTACTTTTACTCCCCCATTTAGATGACCTAATTTCGAGGATATTTTCTATATAAAAACTTAGTAACCACCTTATAATCACTATATCGTTATTTAAAAATAATAATAATTAAAATTTGAGTTTTCTAATATTTAGATCTCATCCTTTTAAAATATGACGGTTTCTATTAAATCTACAAACAATTTTTTTTATGTGCTTGGAGTGTGGAATTAAGAATATTTTTTTTATTGAGGTTAATATATTATTCAAAGAGGTTATATTCTCAAATTTTGGAGCCCCAAAATTATTTACTCGAGGGAGTAAATGAACAGTATACTCTCAAGAGAGAATAATATATTTCGGCAGATTTGTTTATTAACCATTAAAAATGGTTAAGGTTGCAATTAAAGCACATGGGGGATGAGAATCCTGGGTGCACGAGTAGTTTATTCAGCAAGCCAGCAAGGAATTTTTGTCCTCTATATCTCACATATAATATGTAGGAGAAATTATATCTATTTATTTAAAGATCGTTTTTTAGTAGAGATCTTTGGACATAGATATGGTCCCTAGTTTATTTTACCCTTATTTTGCTTGTTGCCCCAAAGTGGCTTTTTGGTAAGTGGAAGGAAAGGCCTCCACTCCACTTTATGAAAGAGACCCTCCCTTTGGACATCACTCCAATCAAACTCTCCAAACCCTATTTTTGGACTGCTTTTGAGTTACTATTTAACTAGATTTCATAATACAATGGGACTCCAATTTCTTATAACACAATTTTAGGGCATTCATAATTGACTATAGTGGGTAGAGCTTCATTACACCAATACTTGGGGGTTGAAATTGACTATAATGGGAACACATGTGATTCCATGGTTGGTTTTGACCATATTTGCAACCACCAACATTTGGTAAGCCTCCTAGCACAAGAAGGTAGTCGAAATGGGGCCTAATACTTAATTTTAGAGGGACAATGTTTATCTATAAGAGTGGACACATATCTTGAAAAATAAAAAGAGCCCTAATGCTATAGAGATTGTAGGATAGTTGCCTACCTTAAAAGGAAGAAGAGAAAGTGGTATGTTCCTCTTTTAGGAAGATAGGCTAAGAAAGAGAAAGTTGTATGCCCTTACTTTAGGAAGATAGGGGAAGAGAGGTGATAGGTGGAGAGATAGAGGTGTAGTTATCTCTTGGGGAAGAGAGAAGGAAGTTGAAAATAATAGGAGGGTTAAAAAAAACTCAAAAACATTTAAATGGTACCTATCTTTAAAGAGATTTAAGAAGCTAAAATTTTATCCTCAAAAAGTGTTTTTTCCTAATCTAATTAAATTAGAAATTCATAAATCCAAGAGATATGGAGAGAGAAAGAGTGAGGATGTAAGAGGAAGGTATGGAGAGAGAGTGTTTGTCAAAAAAATATGGAGAGAGAGGGAATATGTAGAGAGTGAGGGGGGAGGGGGAAGGCCAAATAATATGAAGTTAAAATCAATATCTAAAAAGATATCTCCCTATCACCAGGCATAGATAAGTTTCTATTTTTTTAGGAAATTCTAATTTTGTCAAGAGATTGACTGAAATATGCTATTTCTCAAGAGATGAGAAATTTGCTATTTCCATTGACCTTGCCTTATTCTCAATGAAAACTGACCCCCATTTTCTTTGGCCTTCATTAGTACCTTGATTATCTGGAGTACATATGTGCACATATTCGTAGTAATGCCTACCTATGAATTTTGGATGTCTTTTATCAACATTTTTACTCTATTAATTATTGCTGCTCCATCAAAAAGCACAATCCATATTTTTATATCTAAATTGTTGGACGTATTTTTTTCTCTTTCAACCAGTTAGTCTTTTTGCAATCAGGCATGTCTATCTTCTCATTATGTGTTACTTTATTTAATATACTAATTATTGTCTCTTTTATCATTTTTGACTGTTTTTTGTTATTTTATTTAAGTTACATGGTATTACAATTTTTATTGTTTCATGGTTTCATGTAGATAACAATAACTCTGATATTTTTGACCTAATTTACTAGGACATAGAAATAGTGACGGATATTTCAAGTTATAAATATTATATGAGTAGAGTTGTAATATTGAATTTTTTCTTAATAAAAGCCACATCTCAAAATCTCCCAAAAAAAATGCAGTTCTAACCAATGCTTTAACGCTTGTCAATTTTTGATTCATTTATTTTTAAACTTTTTATTTTTATTTTAATTTTATTTTATTTCATTTATTTTAAACTTTTTTTCTTGGATATAGACAATTTAAGAATGATCCAGCCGATCCAGATCAAGATGAGAGATGGATGGTCTATCGGCCCAACCCATCCGATCTTATAAACATTGGTTCTAACACTGGAAAATATTCAAATATATCATCTCAACCTTGACAACTATCGATCTAAAAACCTAGAGCCTCAAGCTCAAAAAACAAGATATACTGTGACACATTATCTTGACCACGCATTCTCAAGTACTAAAGATTTGACAAATATATATTATTTTTGGAACTTGAAAGTTCATAATCAATAATGATAATAAATTTATATATCTTTAAAGGGTGCGGTTTTTATATGGTTGCAACTTTAAACCGTCCAATTAAGGCACACTTTAAAATTTTATTATAACATGTAATTATGTTGTAAAAAATAATTAGTATTATCTTAAAATCTATTTTCATACCTAATTAGAAAATTTCAAATTTAAAAAATGGTTAAAATCAAGTAGATCTATAAATATATGAAAATCTTGAAAATGGATGGTCTAGATAATGTATTGCGAGATGCACTATTTTCGAGACTCGGAAACTTTTTTTTTCATATTCATGCATCTAGATGTCGAGATCGATGAGAAGGTTTTTTCAACATTAAAACAACATTTTTCGATAGATTTTTGAGGTGCATTTATGATTCTACATTTTAAGGCTTATATAAACTTTTCCCATCTTTAAAAGGGTATCAGGTGCCAAAACTGGTGCCACAACTGCACTTCCCAACACCGAGCGTGGGCGACTTTACTGTTTAAACATAAAGTACAGTCTTATTTCATTTGTTTCATGAGTCAGCGGGCGCAAGAGCCCACTGTCTAACAAAACGTCCATCCTAAAGATGGGAGTTGTCTAGAGTATATTGTATGGACAGTGCATAAAAAAAAAACTAAAAAATTATATTTTTAATTCTAGAAGCTTATTTTTCTTTTTCCTATTTATGATCATATTGGCCTGATGATGAATCTACAAAAAAAAAAAAGAAAAAAAAAAGAAAAGAACAAATCATCTAAACTAAATTTTAATGGGGGGGGCACATATGTACATATGAGCCGGCCGACACATAGAAATCCCATCTCTAGAAATATATGCTAAAAATAAAGGAACCCCTTTGAGACCGGCGTGGGCTTTTATGTCGCCATCACATTTTAAGTGTCTATGGTCCTGTGTGAAATCTTTGGGCCCTTTCCACATGTGGTAAAAGTTGAGTATCTTTCCCCCAAATTAGGTACCCTCAAATATTTGAATCTGATGACTGTATCATGTGTGAGATGCCCAACCAACCATAGGGTTCAAGGAGCTCTCCATGTCATTGGTTCCTTATTGTTTATCATGAGATGGATGGTCCATATCATCCCACATTACTAGATGGCATCCAAGGGTTTCTTGTCACTATGCCACATGTCAATGGCCCCACATGCCTAAGATTTCCCTTGAATGAACTTTAAATAATGGTGCCAGTCTTTTAGCACTACCATTTCCACAATAAGGTTATACCATATGCAAGATGACTACACTAGTCAATGGAAGAACTGTGTTACATGTATAGCCAAAAGATTTCATGCTCCCACTGTTCATTAAGTCGCCGGGTAAAACCTGATTTGGCAGTATTTTTAGAATTTCAAATTTTGGGGATGTAACCTCTTCAATCCATTTGCTACATTCAATAAAAGAACATTTTCAAATTGCATTCTCTATAGGATTGTAACCAATAATGCCTAGAGATCGAATAGAAACCATCCAATATTTGAAGGGTGAGATCTAAGTGTTAGAAAACTTTGAATTCGTTTTTTTTTTTTCTTTCTTTTGAACATAATCATCTACTAGAGATTTTAAGATGGCCCCAAAACTTAAGAATCAAAAGATTTTGCCTAATCTTCTGCTCGAGGGTGTAAATGTACAACACACTCCTGCGGGAGCATAGTACAAGCAGTCTTAGATACTGGTACTTGTGTCTACCACAAATATGAGCATCAGGAGCACTAATTTCAAAATTGGATTTTACAACACCACCATTCAAAGAAGATGGAGTGGGGTTTTACGTAATTTCAAGCACTCTTGTGATAGTATCTCAAGAAGAATGTTAACAAAAGTGTAGTGGTTTTCAAACACGGGTGTTGTGTTCTTGGGTGTGGTCACTCATAAAGAACCTTGGACACGCGTGTCCATATTACACAGCGAAAAATTTATGGATTTACCAAGTTCTTAGTTATAGCCAACGGTGGTGGTAGTGCATTTCATGGGTACAGTAAAAGAAGGGGGTAAGCAAGCATGAAAATAGGTAAATGTAGGCAAATTTTTGTTTGGATACAAAACAAGGGTGGGCAAAAACCTCTCTTTCCAAGGGGAAAGTTGGGAAGTGTCCCTTTTTGGGGTCCAAATTAGACAAGTAGGGGTGAGGGTGCTATTATATTGAGTGCCTTTCCCCACAATAAAAAGTCCAAAGTAGGCAACAAGAGCTATCCACTTATTAAAAAAGATGTAGAACTTGGGGCCATCTAGAACATAAAAGTGGTATCCTTTATACTTTTTTGGTGGAGCTTCCATAATGTCTTCATAGGAATGGATGGGTCCCCTCCCTCCTTTTAGCTGTCATGATTTCTACTATCTCATTCTTTCACGCTATTATCTCACATATTCCTTTGTCTTGTAGATTCCCCCATATATTACTCATAATATTGATCTCAATTACCATTGTCAAGATCCAATCAAACCCAACTCCCTTACAAGTTAAAAGCATCTTGTTTTGATCTCAAATTCCTGCCCAAATAATTAGGTCAAATGGCCCTTTGGACAAGACTTATATTTGATAAGTGAAAGTAATTAAGGCCTCATCACAAGTCACATGGCCTCCATGAAGAGCTTGATACAAAGATCAATCATGAATATTGTAGGAAAGGACAACACTAGTAGATATACATCATTATTTATGGATAAGCTCGACCTAGGGACAAAAGTGGTTACTAATCTCTCCAAAGGATGTGCCTTTGAGCTTCCATATGCATGTCTTGTGTTAGCGGGTCTACAATAGATAACGACTTGGTCTCTCGTTTTTAAAAGCCATTTTGGCATTAATTAATATTCCTAAATAATTCCACGTCAATAACTCTTACATTTGTTTTACGGTGGTCGTGCCATCCTAAATACATTTTTCTACTTCATTAGTGCTTGAGAAGAGCAAGCTCAAGGCTAGAAAGTCGGGGTGGTGGATCGCTACAACGTGATGTCTTGAATTTCATTGCCAATATAAAGAGGGGACACCATCCCTACTGAACCACTCCATCCCTACTTAATGACCCCTAAAACAAGCTTAAGAAAAGAAGAGGAGCTTAAAAGCGTGGGTTGGAATTTATATAGATAGAGGAAGTGTTTAAAACTACAAAAAAAGAAAAGAAAAAAAAGATAGATGAAGTGTTTTAAAACCCAAGATTTCCAAATTGTTCGCTAGTTGAACCGGTTTGGCTAGTCGGATGGTCGTACGAAAACATTAAAAATAAGAATAATAACTCAAAAATGGAGAGAATTGGGGCAATTCACCCTCCTTCCTCTCAAAACACCTAGTTCTGGTAGAACTGGGTGATTTCGGTTCACATAGCCAAGCTGTCAGGTTTTAAAAGATGTGTATTAATTGTGAACTATGATATGATATGCATGCGGAGGTTACAAGAAGAATGGTTACCAGGGATAGTGGGAAGAGGGAACATAATTTAGAGGTGATGTGGACCATAGCAGATGGTAAACATGAAAAAATAAGGAACAAGAATAATAAAAAATAAGGAGACATATGTAAGAATAATAAAAAACAAGGAGACATATAAAAAACAAGGAGACATATGGTAAGAAAAAGGGCACAGTAACCAATGTTGTCATATTCGTTTCGGAGTCTTCTTCTGTGTAGTGAGAAAAACAAAACAATTTAGTGCTTTGGCTGATTCAGAGGAAGACTTCAAATTTTTTTTTTTTTAATTTAATGTAAATAATTTAGATATCTATTTGTAAAAAATATAAAAGTAATGAAATATAAAATTTTTTAAAAACTGAAAAATAATGGAAATATATTTTTAGCCGAAAAGGCCAAAGCTTCTACAGAATTGCTGAAGCTGACCAAAGCAGCATCATCAAGTTTCGCTTCGCTTCGGTCTATGTCTAAAATTCTAAGGCTCCGGCCTCTTCGATCGAAGCGTAGCGAATATGACAACGTTGGTACTAACATTGTTCATATATTCCAATCATAGTTTTAAACAACAAGAAGAAAATTGCTTTGTGATCAGTCACTTTGTAGGAGCCACTAACTAAAACGATTATTATGAAAAAGGGCAGAAAAAGACAAGAAGAAAATTGCTTTATGATACGTCACTTTGTAGGAGCCACTAACTAAAACGATTATTATGAAAAAGGAAAGGAAAAGACAAGAAGAAAAGCAATCGTCTGTTATTTAGTTTATATTGGTAAATTAAATAGTAGCAGCATGCACTCCTTTGAAAAATCTTGAAATGCCCTTTTGCTGGAAGAGCTAATCATATTTATCAGGCATCTCAACAATGTGAGAGACTACGCTAGGTAATTGGTAGTAAATAAATTGATAGAAGAAATAATGTAGAAGTAAGTAGCACGCAGATATGAATGAAACTTAGAGATTAGGTCATACCAACCTTTTTTTAAAAAAAAAAATCTGGTGGGAGGGAGGTTACTTTAGAGATTTGTATATTTGGTTTCTTCAAGTGAAAATGAGAAGACACAAACAAGAGGACTAAGGGCTCATTTGGTTCTATGGGTTAACAAACCCAGGTTTTGAGTCAAAACCTCGTTATGTCAAACCTTGATTATGTTGTACTCGATCGGGACTTGTTTGGATGGCTTTGAATGGTACCTAAGTTATACAAATTTTATGTTTGGATCATTTTTTGTATAACCCGGTTTGCATTGTACATAGAGAGTGAACATATCAAACTTGAAATTTGAGATAGTTTCTTACTCTAAAACATTAAAATTTTACATAGTTTTTCTTCAAAAAATTTTGAAACAATTTCTCTCTCTAAAATTTTTGAAAATTTAGCTAGTTGACAATTTCTCTCACAATAAATTTTGAGATAGTTTTTATCTGTAAAATTTTTTAGATACTTTCTCTCTCCAAAATTTGATATAGTTTCTCTCACTAAAATTTTAAGATACTTTTCCTCTCTAAAACATATGATTTAAGATAGTTTCTTTAAAAAATTTGAGATGGTCTCTCTCTCTCTCTTAATTTTTTTTTTAAGTAATTTCTCTAAAACATTTGATGTAGTTTCACTCTCTAAAATTTGATATAGTTTCTCTCTCTAAAACTTAAAATTTGATATTGTTTCTCTCTCTAAAAAATTTGAGATAGTTTCTCTTTAAATTTTTTCAGGAATTTCTCTTTCTAAAATTTGATATAGTTTCTCTTTCTTTTAAGATACTCTATCTCTCTAAAGCTTAATATTTTGGATAATTTCTCTATCTAAATTTTGAGATAGTTTTCTCTCTCTAAAAATATAGGTATTTTCTCTCTCTCTCTCTCTCTCTCTAAATTTTACGATACTTTCTCTATTGACAACTTGAAATTTGAGATAGTTATTCGCACATAAATTTTGAGATACATTAACTCTTTAAAATTTGATATAGTTTCTCTCTCTAAATTTTTAAGATACTTTCATTATCTAAAACTTGCAATTTTGAAATAGTTTTTTTCTCTAAAAATTTTGAGATATTTTCTCGTTAAAAATTTTTAAATAGTTTTTCTCTCTAAAATTTGATATAGTTTCACTTTAAAATTTTATGATACTTTATCTCTAAAACTTGAAATTTTAGATGGTTTCTCTCTTTAAAAAATTTCTGGTAATTTTTCTCTAAAATTTAATATAGTTTCTCTCTCTAAAATTTGATATAGTTTTTCTCTCTAAAATTTGAAGATACTTTCTTGCTCTAAGTTTTTTGAGATAGTTAATCTTTCTAAAAATTTCAGATAATTTCACTTTCTAAAATTTGATATAGTTTGTCTCTCTAAAATTTTAATATACATTTTTCTCTCTAAAACCTAAAATTTGAGATAGTTTCTCTCTTTAAAGAATTTCAGGTAGTTTTTCTCTCTAAATTTGATATAGTTGCTCTCTTTTAAATTTTAAGATGCATTTTCTCTCCAAAACTTGAAATCTGATGTAGTTTGTCTATCTAAAATTTTAAAATAGTTTATCTATCTAAAACTCAAATTTGATATAATTTTTCTCTCTAAAATTTTTGAGAAGGTTTCTCTCTCTAAAATTTTTAGATAATTTTCCCCTCTAAAAATTGATATAGTTTTTCTCTCTAAAATATTTGAGATAGTTTGTCTCTCTAAAAAATTTTAGTAGTTTGCCTCACTAAAATTTGATATAGTGTCTCTTTTTGAAATTTTATGATACTTTATCTCTCTCTAAATCTTAAAATTTGAGGTTTTTTCTATCGAATTTGTGGGGATATTTTGAAATAATTAAATTGTATTTAATGAAGTGAGCAGCTCCGGTGTGTGAAAATCGTATTATCATTAGTTATATTATATTGTACTCCCTCTTTCATGCTTACACAAACTCATATTTTAGATAACCCAATTTTTTTCTTGATTTTGTGTGCCCATGAGCCCTCTTTCTTGCTTAAAAAAAACATGATTATGTATTAAAAAAGTTGCATACCGTGGGTATAGATAAATAACATGGTTTTGGATACCCTTAGGATCCAAACCACCTATAAGTTAGTACTCCACAAAAACGTAGGACAAAAATATAAAATGAGTGTCCAGATTTGGGGACACAATTGATGTAAAGAGGATACGAAAATGAAGATATGGGCCGTACATTATAAATGAACGCTCCATATGTTAAAGGAAGGACTGCAACAACGCATCCCACTAATACACGAGTACACCTTTCCTGTAATGAAAAGGGTACTACACGAGCGATACAGGCAGGGATGACATTTGTTTCCCCGCTAAAAAGACCATATGGATTTTTCACATCCAAATTTGATTCTATTCAGAGAAGAGCTCAAAAATAGGTTTCAAATGAATCTTAACTCCTAGATTATTTTTGAACCATCCGGCCGACGAAATAAGATTTAAGATATCAAGGTTTCCAACACAAAAAAAATTTATTCTCCTTGTCTGGTGTAGGTTCTTTCCGTAATGTTTCTGAGCCACACATAAAAAGAAAAAAAAAAAAGATAAGCATACTTTACTCACCAAAACTTCCACTTTTCAAATGGCCAAAAGTTCTTTTGAAAGTCCCTACTTTCAAAGGAGCAACTATGTTGATTTTGGTAGTTCTTTTTATGGCTTTCCTTTGACAGGGGTAAGGAAAACAAAAGTTCCTTAATGTATAAGTAATTCCAATAGAAAGGACATGGGTTTGGAGGTGGGAGCTTTAGTGTATTTGTCTCCCTCTTTCATCACCGATATTCTCTTTCACACTAAAATTCAAAAGTGCCTTAGCCATAAGGGTACACCCAACTTTTGCATAGAACACTATGTGACAAAGCACCTCAAAGTCCTTATTTCTAGTCTTCCATCTTCTCTTACCCTCACTGTGTTGGGTTCATGTGGCGTTTAAAGGCCTTATTAGTACTTGTAAAATGAAATGATAGAGTGGAACATGAACTCAGTGAAAGTATGGTCCCTCGTGGACCATATTAAGTAAACGATGGTTTATTGATACTGATATGTGCTTAACGATTTAGGCCAGTCGGTTGGGAAAAACCCATGTTACCTGAGCATGAAAAACAAACCGATGAGGGTTTATGGTTTAGCCCTTGATGAGGTTGGAGAACATACCCGGATGAGTGAGCCGAGGGACTGTGTGACCCTTGTATATGATAGTGGCCTACAGAGACAGGGGCAAAAACCTCATCCATGTACCATCACACGGCATGCATATCGATATATTGTTTGGAAAAGCCAGAAATCCACCTTTTAGGGTGAAGCGTATGCATGTGCGAGAGATACCCCTATGCGCCATAGAGTTGTGGTCGCATAAAGTCTTGGTGACTTTAACTGGTCTTTAGGGGATGACTTGAAATCCACATACTGGAATTGCGATCCCTTGGCTCATTGGTCGGACTTTAGTGGCCCGCTAATGAGCCCTTGCTTAGACTGTGGGTCATGGAAAACACTAGGTCTGTCTGATAAAGCAAGTGTGGTCTGTAGTCCACAGTTAAAGATGGAGTGCCCCATGATTGTTGATTCCTAAACCATATGGATCATTTTCCCATCAAATTAATTTAATTGTGTTTGTTTATGATAAAAATATTTTAATATTATTATTTGAATTTTTATGAACCCCTGAAAATTTTATTTATAATTTTTGGATTTATAAAATGAAAGATATTGATTTTACAATTGTTTAAATATTCAAATAATATTCTAAAATCTTTTTATTAATTTTAAATATATAAAAATATCATGGGGGCCCATTGTGCAGATGAGCCTGCCATATTTTTAGAAAGTGGGGCCCATGAGTGCCTCCCTTGGGTGGCACGCCCCACCCTTACTCTCTTTTCTATTTTTTGGTGGTATGACATGTGGCCATATGGTTGGAAGATATTGACTAAATATTGACTTGATATATCTTTGAAAGATTTTGTTGAAAGATTGAGTAGACTTGTGTTATTTTATGTTATGTACAATATTTTGATTAGATTTAATTTATTTAATTTCTATTGATGGGAAAATGGTTTAGGAAAAGGGGATAATAGTTCATGCACCTTTCATAATGTTGATGACCCATCTATGGAATGGATGACTCAGATCTCTCATCCCACAAGTCAACCTTGATCGACGGTCTATGTTCAATCTCACAAGAAGAAGCCAGCCAAAGAAAATCTTAAGAAATCCTAATCTTATTCAAAGCCTGTAAAAATGGATTATTTCTACCAAAAAATCTCTACACCTTATCTTTTTATTTCTCTCTCTTAAGAAAATTTATCTATCTCATGTTTGATCTATCTCTCCCACATTGTGAAAGAACCTAAGGGTTTAGGTTATGGAGTTCTTTTTTTCTATCTCTCAAATATGGATTTATGGCTAAAGGTTTTAGGGTTTAGCAAAAAGAGAATTCATTTCTCTCAAACTAGGTCGCTAAGAGAATTCACCTAGGGTTTGAGTTTGTGATCAAAGGGGTTAATGTTCCATTAGTGTAGCTTGGCAGAAATTTACTTTCCCAGTTCTAGATTGAAGCTAGACCGTTGATCCTGCGCCATCGGATGGTGGTAACTTAGTGTGGGGTGTAACAAGCCCGGTTGAGGTAATCTCCGGTACTCTTCCTTTTGTTTTTTGCAATCTTATCTTTTATTCTCAAGTATAGTGCATAATTATTTCAATGACATCAAGTTGTTAAGATCTTGGTTTTATCGTTATGCTAATTTTATTTTGAAATTTATCTTATTATAATAGAGACCACATATACGTGATATTTTGCCAAAAGAAAGGGGTGAAGAAAAAAAAAAAAATGTATTTCTCAGTAAAAGATCACATAGGTTTTTCTTTCATTGGTATCAGAGCTATTGATACTTGATGCATTAGTTATCTTTTCTCTTTATTGAGTTTAAATTAAGCTTGTGAATGAGATATAGGAAAGCTAATGACTTTTGAGGTCAAGAAATACACCCATGGTTAGGAATTATTGAAATATTCCATTACCGAAAAGACATTCTGCATAATAAATATTCTGGGCTATTTTAGAGTAGAGATATGAAGAATATAATGAGGTATTTTTCTACTACATACTTCAGTGATATTTTGTGTATTTCAGAGTAGGATTTACCTGCAAAATTTTAGTGGGAGATCCTATAGGAATTGAGAGTTATAGACTCAACAATGAAGGGTGTCAGTTGTAACCATGCAAAATTCAAGAACTTTCCATTGAGTTCTGTGATTTTTATCACCAGCCACATAATTTTATTTTTAGCTGAAATTAGACTATAAGTTATAAAATTGAGTCTACTTTCAAACAAAAAACGTTTCATCAAGAAAGTTCTTATGGTTTGAAAGATATGATCAATTTATTGAAGGGTGCGCAAGTGCTGTTTTCTGCAACGAAAACTATTTCTATGACTTGGAAGTCATGATTTTATTTCTATACTTAACAGAATGTTTTATAGTCCACACTAAATTTTTAAACTTCCATTCCAAGTCTAATTTGTAATAAAATTTATTTGAGAGAGAAATATCTACGAGAAGAGAGGAATAAAAATTTTGCATTAAAGAGAGGTTATCCTGAATTTTTTGTGATTTGGTATGTCCTTCATTGAAAACATGAATAACTATATTTATCAAGCCTACCTAACAGAGTGATATAAGTCTTGTAAAAATATATGTGTTACTATTATGTGTCTAATTTCAAACAAAATTATTTTGAAAGGGAAACTCTATGATGATAGAGAGAAAAAATAATTTTATTAGATAGTATTCATCCTAGAATTCTGCAATATGATTTATTTTGTGACGTGAATGTCACTTATTTATTTCTCTAAAGAAAACTATTATTTTGGATTCAAATTAGGATGTTATGATTTGGTTTTGAGTCTAGTTTTCAACGCAAAAGATTTCATGAAGAAATTCTTTGAAGATTGAGAGAAACAAATTTTTATTGAGAGGTGCTCAAGCTGATTTTTAACTGAAAAGATTGCATTGTGACGTAAATGTCACTAAAATGAATATTCACTAAATTGTATGATTTAGTGATGGAACTGAGCACTATTTTTTTTTTAGTCTATTTTAATACTCAAAAAGATTTGAAGATTAACTCTTTAGGAGTTGAGAGATATCATATTTTTATCATGGGATGCTTAAGTTCTATTCTGGAGTAAATTAAAAAGATGTGGCATGTTAAGACACATCTTTGGATTCCTAATTATGAAGACCTTTTTTTTGGGGCTCATTTAGAAAGGTTTTATAGTGTGCTATGAGTATGGTTTATTATAGTACAATTTCAGAGAGATGTAATGCAGAGTTAGCAAGATAAGAGACTCTATGTGAAGAGTATTCGATTTGGAAATAACAGAAAGAAGAAGAAATACAATACCTACAAAAGCATCTTGGTTTCTTCGAAGTGAATGGATATATAGAGAGACTTGTTGGTAGCATAGAAACGCTAATGATCAGTGAAAGAATCGAAATTGTGATATTTGAAATAATGGGATGAAGAAGATATTTTCTTCACAGACAGGAGAATCCAAATGCCGAAGAGATTGACACTTCGTGACATGTGAAACCAATGACCAATATATTCTCTATGAGTTGCATGCACTTCCAAGATCACAAAAGCTTGTCAAACAAGTAAAAATGATGAATCAAGAAAGCCCAGGTACCATACTACATGATTTTGAGATATGAAATCTATCCCATATTATATGGTAAGGTCATATAGGAAAAGATGATTCAATAACTTTGTTTAATGTGCTTTGGTTATATTTTGGCTAATTGTTTTATGAATATATATGGAGTGTATAGACATTAAGTGATAACTGCTAACAAATTTGAAAGTGTCGTTTTTGAATACCTTGTGTTTTTGTGCCTCATTGTGCTTGAGTATGAATTACGTAAGGTAGTGATACACATGGAGATGTGATTTTATCAAGGACTTTGAGTCTTAAGGATGAAACACGAGAGATGAGTGTATCTCATTCAAATATGTAAGCACAAATGGAGTGTTCTGATTGAACTTGGTCTTGGTGACCATCCTCTTAATAATGTCTATAATATGATATGTGCATGTGATGATGAGTTCTTGATAAATTCTTCATAATTGCTAAAAAGAAAGTAAAGTCAAAGCTTTAATAGACATTATTTAGTCGTGCTTTATTTTGGATAAAATTATAAGATGGTATATATGATTTATTTTTATGGCCATGAACTTGACTTGGTAGGAAATTAAATGTGAATGCGGTAAAATGATATATGAAGGCTAAACATGTATTTTATAATTAAATTAGATGATTTGAGAAAAACCTTAGTCTATGAATATGGTTTTGAAAAAACCACATAGTCTTGCAAGGTCCATTAAGTTTTTATGAAAATCATTTTAAACTGTCATAATATTATATAACTATTGCTTGTGAATACATATATATATACAAAGTCAATTTTTTTTTATTAAAAGGAAAAACATTCTGTCATGAAGGTATTTATAAAAGTGGGAGAAAAACTATCATGCACTTTTTTTTTTTAAATACTTATATACCTTGACCCATGTTTCTAGTTATTTAGAATCATCGATTACCTAAGACTTTGAACCATAGGGAATGTTGTAGGAATGCCATCATGCTGGGTTTCCCTGACACATATTGTGTTGATTAGATAACTTGGTTTGTATGTATTTACTACCAAGATGTCTAGTGTGGTTGAACCTTTGTGGTTCATGAAGGTTTTTGCATATTGTGAAACCAATAGGTATTTAATTACATATTACATGAGACTTGATATACTTGCTCATGATATATGCATAGGAATGTTGAGAATGTATATGTTGTATGTGCAATAATTGAGTGGGAGCTGCAACAGTCCCACGTTTTTTTAGCTGCTTGGATATTCAGATATACAAGTGCAAGCTTTCTCACAGATCCAGATGATACGAAGTCTACATCTGGATATGTGTTCATGCTTGGAGGGGGTGCAGTTTCTTAGAAATCAAAGAAATAGAATGTGACGAATTGTCCAGCATGAAGGCATAGTACGTGGCGTGCTGTTTGGTGATAGAGGAGGCTATATGGATTAAAAAAATTTCTTAATCGACTTGACTTTTACCTAGTGCGTTGTGAGCGAGTAAGAATTTTCCGCGACAGCATGGTGACGATATACGTCCAAGCATATAAAACCATGTTTTTATCACCTGAGGAATGAGGAGAGATTAAGAAAGATCGAGATCGAGATAAACTAAATATTCTCGTGGGAGCACCTGCTAGTATTTGATATGCTAAATGGAACAACAGACTATAATGTTGTTCACCCATAAAACCCAAATGTTTGGTGCTGGTCGTATGGCTACAAAAGGGAGCATCTTATTTGAAGAACTCTTTTGAGCCTATGAACATACGACCCCATGCGATGAGGCAACGTGATGGTCTTTTGAGACAACAGGTCCATGATTCGCGATGTAATGTGAAAGATGAGCTACGACCATTTTTAGGATGAGATCCGAGTAACAAAGAGAAAAATGTGTTGCCTCTATAAATCTTTTTGTGAAAGGATTGATGGCGAAAGCCATGATTAATGTATTGAGAGAATAAATAAAAATGCTTGAGGGAAATTGAAATTAGGAGAGAGAGATGAGAATGAGAGAAAGTAAAAAAGTTGTAATGTAAGGCCTTCAAAGGCCAAGTGGGAGATGTTGGGTTCATGTGGCCTTTAAAGGCCTTATGAGTGCTTGTAAAATGAAATGATAGACTGGAACATGAACTTAGTGGGAGTGTGGTCCCTCGGGGACCACACTAAGTAAACGATGGTTTGCTGATACCGATTTGTACTTAAAGATCTAGGCTAGTCGATTGGAAAAAACCCATATTAGCTGGGCATGAAAAACAAACTAATGAGAGTTTATGAACTAGCCCTTGATGATGTTGGAGAACATGCCCGGATGAGTGAGCCGAGGGACTGTGTGACCCTTGTATATGATGGTGGCCTACAGAGCCAAGGGCCAAAACCTCATCCATATACCATCACACGACATGCATATCGATCGATCATTTGGGAAAGCCAAAAATCCACCTTTTAAGGTGAAGTGTATGCATGTACGAGAGATACCCTTATGCGCCATACAACTATGGTCGCATAAGGTCTTAGTGACTTTGACTTGTCTCTAGGGGAGGACTTGAAATCCACAGACTGTGATTGCGATCCCTTGGCTCATCGATTGGGCTTTGGTGACCCGCTAATGAGTCCCTGATTAGACTGTGGGTCATGGGAAACACTAGGTTGGTTTGATAAAGTAAGTGTGGTCTGTAGTCCACAGTTGAAGGTGGAGTGCCCCCATGATTATTGATTTCTAAACCATATGGATCCTTTTCCCATCAAATTAATTTAATTGTGTTTGTTTTATGATGAAAATTATTTTAAAATTATTATTTGAATTTTTATTAACCCCTGGATATTTTATTTATAATTTTTGGATTTATAAAATTAAAGATATTGATTTTACAATTGTTTAAATATTCAAATAATATTCTAAAATCATTTTATTAATTTTAAATATATAAAAATATCATGGGGGCCCCTTGTGCACATAGGCCCACCATATTTTTAGAAGGTGGGCCCATGAGTGCCTCTCTTGGGTGGCACGCCCCACCTTTATTCTCTTTCCTATTTTTTGGTGATATAACATGTGGCCATATGGTTGGAAGATATTGACTTGATATATCTTTAAAAGATTTTGTAGAAAGATTGAGTAGACTTGTGCTATTTTATGGTATGTACAATAGTTTGATTAGATTTAATTTATTTAATCTCTATTAGAAAAGGGAGATAATGGTTCATA
>NW_006500356.1:572415-586188 GCF_000471905.2 Amborella trichopoda | reverse complement strand
GGTTGCAACCATATATAAACTTTTTAAGGTCGCAAATATGTAATTCTACATTTGCTTAACTTGGGTTTACACTATTTAGGATAAATTTGGTACTAGGTTTGAACACTTTCATGCAAAATATTTTCATATAGAAATTACGTTACACATATTTGGTATGGAGCAATACATATAAAAAATTTTCCCATTATAAATATTTTTTCTCTCTCTTCAAATTTTGAGATAGTTTCTATCTCAAAAACTTTTCAGGTAGTTTCTCTTTCTAAAATTTGATCTAGTTTCTCTCAAAAAACTTTAAAATACTTTCCCTCTCTAAAACTTAAAATTTGAGAAAGTTTCTCTCAAACTTTAAGATAGTTTCTCTCTCTAAATTTTTTTAAAGTAATTTCTCTATCTAAAACTTGATATAGTTTCACTCTCTAAAGTTTTAAGATACTTTTTCTCTAAAACTTGAACTTTGATATAATTTCTCTCTTTAAATTTTTTAAGATATTTCTCTCTCTAAAAATTTTCAAGTAATTTCTCTCTCTAAAATTGGATTGGTTGCTCTCTCTAAAGTTTTAAGATTCTTTCTCTGTCCAAAAACTCAAATTTGATATAGTTTTGCTTTCTAAAATTCTGGAAATAGTTTCTCCCTAAAAAATTCAAGTAGTTTCTCTTTCTAGAATTTGATATATTTTATCTCTCTAAAATTTTAAGATACTTTATTCATCTAAAATTTATAATTTGTTATAATTTCTCTCTCTAAAATGTGATATGATTTCTCTATTTAAAATTTTAAGATACTTTCTTTCTGTAAAACTTGAAATTTATTATAGTTTCTCTTTCCAAAATATTTGAGATAATTTCTCTCTCTAAATTGATTTAGTTGTTTCTCTCTCTAAAATTTGATATAGTTTCTCTATCTAATTTGTGTGGATGTTTTGGCATAATTAATTGTATTTAATAAAGTGGGCAGCTTTAGTGTGTGAAAATAGTATTATAACAAGTTGTATTACTTCTTTCATGCAAAACAATGTTTTGGATAACTCAATTTTTTTTTTAGTTTTGTATACCCATGTTTTGGCCCTATTTCTTAAATACATAAAACATGATTATGTATCCAAAAAGTTGCCAAATGTGTTTTTTTGCAAGATAACATGGTTATACAAATGTGTTTTTTCGCAAGATAATTGTTTACCCTCGGATCAGCGACGTGGAGCAAACATTCAAATTTATTTTGACGTGTTTGAGGCAACATATCTTCCTAGCAATCGTAAAAAGTGCGATTTAGACTGCCTGAGCCGATTACTTGGTTTGAGTTTGAGTATCTTGACCTGATTAGTGCTGAGTACTATAGCAAAAAAAAAAAAAGGTAAATAAATTATAAAAACTCTAAAAAATATATAAAATGTATGTTTAAAGTAAGGTTACATAAAAATATCAAACTGATGCTAAAAAATTAGAAAAAGAATAGATTTTAAAAAATCCACTTGTGATTGGGATATTTTTGAAATAATCTATAAACGATGGTAAATATAAAATAAATATTTATAGCCAAAATATTTTCTAATCTTTGTCAAAAATGATAGAAAACATAAAAAAACATATCTTAAAAAATTTCCTTATTTTTTAATATTTTTTATGATTTTTTTTAAATTTGTTTTAATATCTCCGAGTTGGACACCCAACTAAGGAGAACTCTAGCTCGACAAGGGCCTAAGCCCGAGTACTTTGACCGAGTAGAAACTACTCGGCCGATTTTTCAATGACCGCTTTCTAGCCAAAGGTACTACGGTAACATCCTTGTTATTGTCGTTCACATTTAAATCTCAAAAAGGCGAATCCGGAACTTACCCTATCCAATTTGGGTCAAAACTACATAAAATATGTTAATATTAAAAGTATCACACGTTAGGTCTTGCCAAATTGTGATTCCTATAGATGATAGCAGCGATGAATTCTCTTAAAACCACTAGAATCTAATGAAACTGAAATAAAGCAAATTTAGAACTAAAAATCCAATAATAATATGGCAAGATGAAAGCATATCAAAATTAAAAAGAATTACTAGAAAATTACCAGGTGGAGTCCACAAGCTTCGAACCCTGAGTTGGGCCTGGATCACACTATTGAAATTGTAATTGGTCTTCAATAACTTGAAAATTTGCTTCAAGCATTGAACTTTTTTAAAAAAATTAATTGAAACATGAATGGCTTTGGTTGAAAGTTGAAGGTAGTATTGATAAAACCAAAAGATCACATCTAGGGTTTCTAGACTTGGCCTAAGGTTTAAAAGTTTCCCAACTATTCAGGATTAAAGTGACCTAAATTTGGGTTCCTACAATGTCTAGGGCTAAACCATGGCTCTTTGAAACTAGGATTAGGCTAAGGGTTTTGAACCTAGGCTCTCTCAAGGGTTTAGATCTCAAATCACTCAAGTTTTTTTATCTGGCTCTCCTAGAATTTCTCCCTAAATGAATCAGGAAGAGGCCCCGAGGGGATTATATAAACAAAATATGCAATGATCATGTCTAATAATGCCTAAGGACCCTTTGTTTACCATCCCAAAAAATTTTGGATCAATGGGACCATCGAATTGTTAGCTAATGCAAATCATGATGCCCCAACACGTGCCGCATTGACAACAATGCGATATGCATTGGCGAGCTAACCACGAATCCAATTTTCGGTGAAACTTTTTGGTTTGACTCCTTGGCACAATGTTTTCATATTTAATTGAGAGTTTTTTTTTTCAAGAAAAATAAAGCTATTTGATGCTTCCGTTGATTCAGGGAAAGCTTCAGTTTTTTTATTAATTTAATAAAATAAATTGGATATTTATATATAAAAATATAAAAAATTAAAATATTTTTTTTTAATTTAAAAAATTATCGGTAATATACCTATATTTTATTATAATCGAAAAAAACTTTCAAGTTTTCAAAACCTTACCTACACCATTTCTCACAATTTTCGATATTTTTGAATAAAAATAACCTTCACGGTAGTCTTTTTACCGTAAAGAATATTACGGTAATTTAAATAGTGTAATAAGTTGAAGGAGTATTACGGTAATTAAATACTGTAATACTTTAATAGGTATCATTTTATACGGTATTTGAAATACCGTAGTAACTTCAATTAGCATTACGGTACTTTAAGTACTGTAAAACTATGGCTATGACCGTGAAGCTAATTAGGGTACTTTAAGTACCATAAAAACTAAAACCAATTTTACGGCATTTTAAGTATCGTAAAAACTAATCCACGTTATACGACACTTAAAATGCCATAAAACCCTTTCTCTTTATTATATTTATAGCTTTCACCTCTATTTTTTTATGTTTATCTCTTATTTCTCTCTCTCATTCTTTTTATTATTTATCTTTTCTTTCTCCCTCTAATCTTTTCTCTCCTTAACTGGGATATTTGGCCATGTCTAAATTGGCTCGTAAAGTAAGATTGTAGAGAGAGAAAGAAGTGATAAAAAAAATGAGAGAGAGAAAAAAAAGATAAATATGAAAAAGAATTAGAAAGAAATAATAAATAAACAGAAAAAGAAATTAGAGATGAAATAGATAAATATAAATAGAGAGAAAGAATATATCAACATAAAATAAATTAGAGATGAAATAGATAAATATAAAAAAGGTCTGTCGTAAAACATGGGTTAGTGTTTACAGTACTTAAAGTACCGTATAAAATGTCCTCACTATTACGGTATTTAAAATACCGTATAAAATTCTCTAAGTATTACGGTACTTGAATTACCGTATAACATGCACTAACTATTACGGTAATACGACTACCGTGAATGTCATTTTGGTAAAAATAAATAAATAAATAAGGAAAAAGAGTGTAGACGTATAAAATTCTCTAAGTATTACGATACTTAAAGTACCGTATAACATGTACTAACTATTACAGTAATACGACAATCGTGAAGGTCATTTTAATAAAATAAAAATAAAAAATAAGGAAAATGCGTGCAGACGAGATAAACGAAAGTTTGGGGTTTTTTTCTAATTAAAGTTAAACTAAGGTATATCTGCGATAATCTCCCTTGAATTTACTATTCGGTGCTACAAACATGGTTTTTTAGAAGTGTGGTTGTTGCATTATATTACTATACAATTGTTGTATGAAATCATTATATATATATATATATATGGGAAAATTACACATATCCGTTATAGTGTACGTTATTACGGTTACACCAAATAGTTTATGTTACGGTTATACCAAATAGTTTATGTTATTACATCCTTGTTCATTTTTTTCATCTCAAAACGAAATTTTTTAAAAAGATGACTTTACCCTTTTTCGGATGTTGAACAACCGAATTAAAAAAAAAATTCGGATGTTCAACAATCGAAAAAGGGATTAGCTTGTTTAAACTTCCTGCTATGGTTTTACCGAAATATATCTGAATTCGGTTGTTGAACAACCGAATTTCAATTTTCGGTTGTTCAACAGCCGAAATTTTGCGGGGCTCATTTAAAATTCATGGACCTATTTCTTTTGCTTCACTTTCTCATTCCCCCCATTTCTCACTGACTCTTACGTTTCTGACAATCAAAACATCATATTTAGATATGGATACAAGTATTTTGACCGATCATAACTGCATTTGACACATTTTGAGGGCATTCGAATTTCTAATATGTAATGAAGGTATGTATAATCTGATTTCTTGTTCGATTTTTAGAACATAGCATTGTATAAGATTATGATTTAGGGTTTCATACTTGAATAGAAGCGGCCGATTTAAGGTTTATTTGATGGATTTTACATATTCTTTAATGACAATTTGTTTGAGTGATAGTTGGGTTTTTAAGAAGTGCAATTATTTGGGGTTTGTAATAACTGTAAATTTGGGGTTTTTTGTAGTTCTTGAATGTTATACATGAGTTATTGAGTTATGTTTCTTTTTTATTTATTGTTTAAGAATTTCTAAATTTAGGGTTACTGAGAACTACAAATTTGGGGGTTTTATTAGAACTCGAAATGAATTAACCTACAATTTGAAATCAATAGCTCAAGATAACTAAATGTGTTGTTGGATGTTGCCTTTGTATTTGAAAATGTATAACTTATGCTTTATTGGATTTGCAATTTTAAATGAGTAGTATATAACTGAAAATTTAGGGGTTTATCTGTAGTTGAATGGGTTTGTGTTTTGCGACTGTATATAAATGAATCCATCTGTAATTTGAAATCTATAGCTCTATATAGCACCCTATGTTATTGGATGTTGCATTTGTCTTTGAAAATGTATGAGTTATGCTATGTTGGACTTGTAATTTGAAATGAGTATCTTAATACAGATTGTTGGATGTTACTCTGCGTTGTTGAATGTTGTTGTATGTATTTTGTTGTCATTAACATTTGGGTTATATTCAACGCAAAAAACAATAGTTATCTTTAATTATTTCCCTTTTAACCAATATCTTAGTTGGTCTGAAACGGTGCATGAGTTGTTGATTGTTTTGATTTCTCATAGCTGTATGGGCTTATAATGAATGGGTGTGGGTTTTGTAAGTTGAAATTTCTTATGGCATATATTTTGAATAGGTACATAGATGGTACAAAGATGAATAGGTACAGAGATGGTATAAAACATTGTTTTGGTTATCATACAAGAACAAAAATTTTGCATTCATTACTTCATGCCCATTCCATTGTTAGTGATATATGATTTACTGATATATGGATTACATACGAGTTGCAAATGTGTTAATAACTCCATTTATAGTTTGGCTTGCTATTTACCTTGAACATTTTACAAATGCTTGTGGGTTTAGGAGTACATAGGTAATAAATAACTTTATGCATACTTTATGTAAATATGAGTAGTATTTGATATGTAAATTTATTATCATATTCTTTGGTTAGAGTAGGATTCTATATGCAATGCATTATGCACTTTTAAAATGCATGATGAGTTTTTTTTTTCTCAATTTCAGAGAATATGAGTCGTGTCCATCCAAAGGGGGGATACCCAGGAGGTCCTCAGGACCCTAGTTTGCTACATCTTCACCCAGAATATTCATCATATTTCATATGGGAAGGATAGGTATGTGTATATATTCAACTGCTCTTTCCATTAGTTTGTTATTTTTCAATAAATTGTAGTTTGTTTCAACATCATGTGGGAAATACATGTGTATATTTATTGTGACTCAGATGTTTTCTATTTGTTGTATTCTAGGAAAAACGGAAAATTAGAATCGATGAGAAGACTTTTCAATTGAACGATTGGTAGCTAACCGATGAGCAAGTTCAATTAGTGAACACGTCTGGGTTGGGTGCTCTATCTATCGTCCAACCAGGTCGAATTGATCATCATTGGGTCGTAGCCAATGCAGAGAGGTGGTGTTTTGAAACAAATTCATTCCATTACAACATTCAAATTGGTGAGATGACACCAACTTTATTTGATGTGTACGAGATTTTAGGACTGGCTGTGGAGGCGAGCCTGTTACATGTTGTCCTATTAGTGACCTCTGGGAGTTCATAGAAAATAATTTGGATATAGTCCCCACTGAAAGCAACTTGACGACCATTAAGCATTCATGGTTGAAAGAAAATTTTAGAGAATTGCCACCTAATGCAACCCTTGTGGAAGTACTAAGATATACTCGAGCCTATCTGCTTTTCCTCATTAGCATTACCATTTTCGCTGATACGTCAATTGCAACAGTGCCAATGAGATACTTGCAATTCTTTGAAGATATTGAGGAAGCTGGGAGATATGCTTGGGGTGTTGTAGCCTCGCATTTCTTTATCATTCCCTTAGAAAAGCTCGTACATTCAAGCAAAGACATTTTAGTGGTTCAACCACTCTTATGCAGGTAAATTTAATTTTTGTATAGACATAAGCATAATAGTTTATATTAGCTAGAAATAATATTTATTACTTATCATATCTTGATATAATGCAGTGCTGGTCTTATGAGCATATTATGTATATGAGGCCCATACCGCATAGTATCTCTCCAAATATGCCTAGGGCAAAAAGATGGGAGCCACCAAAAAACTATTATGGCTATCAACATAACCTGATACCTCTCATTAGACAAGAATTGGATAACATCCAACCTAATGAGGTTAGTGTGTACTTTGATATTAATTATTTTCAATTGTATTGAAGTATTTGTAGTTTTTATTATTGACTGATTGTCATATGTTTGATTGCATATAATATTATAGGTAATATGGAATCCCTATTTCAAGCGTGAAGCGGCCATTTCAGAAGATAGGCATCAGGCATTCGAAACAGCAATGTGCATACTGACGTTTATCTTTGACGAAATTGTCGAGCCGTACATGTCAGATCATGTTTGCTGGCAATTTGGAGCTAAACAGAGCATTCTAAAAAATCCCACTTCTATTGGTAAGAAGTCTAGCAGACATATTGGGCAGCGAGATTGGCAAAATATCAATTCAGACAAAATTCATAATTGGTTGTCTCGCCATGATCACATGATGGCAGACATTGAAGTCGATATTGTCAATGGGTCGCCATCAGAGGAGTACAAGACCTGGTACAGCCGAGTGTCCCATCCTATAATAAATAATGTCTCTAATCTACCAAAAGATATATTGCAACCCCAGGGAGAAGAAGAAGAAGAGGTGGTTCCTGTACATAAACCACAGTATATAATGAGACCTCGAGGATATGATGATCAGTTGGTATGTTTATATTAACCTAGAAATTGTTTTTGTTTTGTCCTTGCCTATCAGATGGTATGTTTATATTAACCTACAAATTGTTTTTGCAGGTTCGTGCAGTTGAGGCCAATACAACCATGTTAGCAGAAGCATTTATACTTAGACAAAAGTGGTATCCTGAAGTTTATAATCGCGTTAACTACACGTTTGAAATGTTGTCTAAGTTTGTGCATGTCGACATGGCTGATATAGAAGCAATGATGGAAATTTTACAACATCAAATTAATGACGAAGCTATAGAAGAAGAGGGTGGACAAGATATAGTGGGTGAAAGTAGTCGGCCTGCATACGACTTGGCTCCATCCACATAACCTGCAGTTGAGGAGCCCAGAAGACATAACACGCGAAAGAAGCAGTATCAGCTGAAGAGAAGGCGGTCAGTGTAAATGTCTTATTTGGCAATGTAATGGTCATTGAAAACATTTGTAATGTTATGAAAGGATAATGTATTGGTCATTGAATACATTTGGTAATCCATTTTGGACTGCTTCATGGATCCTTGTGATCAGATTCATAAGTAATTGAATTAAGTAATTGAATGAGTTTGCACCAGCATTGCTAAATATACTTTAAAATTCCATTCCAATGTGACTTTCATACTTGTGCTGAAATTAATTTATGTAGTTCATTTTTTGGGTGCCGCCACCAGAGCTAAGACATTGATAGGTTTTGACATTTTAGCATTCTACATATGTTGCATGAACAATCTAAAGCAACAAATTTACAACCAAATTGAATGTGACGAAGACAACATTTAGAAGCCCATGAGCCGCTCAGCCTTATGCACTTGGCTGGTAATGACCAACCCAATTAACGTATTGAATGCAACTAATAAGTGCATGGCGTAGTAACCACAAGAAGAACAAAAATATTTAAACTGGATGCAACTCAAAAGACATAAAAATGAGCACAAAATCATAAGAATTTGGGGGTAGACCATTTCAGTTGTTGAATAACCAAAATGGTTGATTTCAGTTGTTCAACAACTGAAATCTTCTCTGCGAATAATAGAAGGTCCCTGGATGTTCACAGAGAACCATTTCGGTTGTTTAACAACCGAAATAGTCTTTGCCCTGAATTTGGGGGTAGACAATTTGGTACAATTTCGAATGTTAAACAACCGAAATTGTCTAATTTCGGTTGTTGAACAACCTAAATGGTCCCTGGATGTTGGTAGTGACCATTTCGGTTGTTGGACAACTAAAATTGGCACTATTTTGGTTGTTCAACAATTGAAATTGGCACCATCCGAAATGGTCTTTGCCGTGAATTTTGCGGTAGACCAAATGGTGCCAATTTCGGTTGTCCAACAATCGAAATGATTGATTTCGGCTGTTCAACAACCGAAATCTTCTCTGCGAACAACAAAAGGTTCTTGGATGTTCGCAAAGAACCATTTCGATTGTTGAACAATGGAAATTGGACAATTTCGGTTGCTCAACAATCGAAATAGTCTTTGCCCTGAATTCGGGGGTAGACCATTTCGGTTGTTGAATATCCGAAATGGTTGATTTTGGTTATTAAACTACCAAAATCGTCTCTACGAACATCAGAAGGTCCCTGGATGTTTGCAAAGAACCATTTCGGTTGTTGAACAACCGAAATTTGACAATTTCGGGTGTTCAACAATCGAAATGGCCTTTGCCCTGAATTTGGGGGTAACCAAAATGGTACAATTTCAGTTGTTGAACATTCGAAATTAGACAATTTCGATTGTTGCAATTCAACAACCGAAATGGTCTCTGCGAACAACAGAATGTCCCTGGAAGTTTCCAGAGACCATTTCGATTGTTGAACAACCGAAATTGGCATCGAAATTGGCGCCATTTCGGTTGTTCAACAACTGAAAACAACAAAACTCATTTTTTTATCCTAATGGCCATATATTGATGTTGACACATGACCAATTTGAAGATATTTGTGCATCAAAATGACCAAATGCTGAAATATTTGAGGTGCACTCTAATTTGATTGTTTACGGTCAAATGCTCATATATTATGACAACGAATATTTTTTTTTCTTTTCCAGATTCATTGCAATCATTATTGAAAGTCATTACTGAAAGTTTTGAGATACGCTCAAAGTTTTGTTACCGATCTGACTATAACACCAAGTACAATAACACAAGATTGACAACACGAAATTCAGTTTATGAAAGGATTCATCAAATTGATAATTCGATACACAAACACAATATTGACAACATTGAATTCAATCTATTCATTAATTCATCAAATTGATAATTTGATACACAAACACAAGATTGACAACATTGAATTCAGTTTATTCATTAATTCATCAAATTGATAATTTGATACATAAACACAAGATTGACAACACTGAAGTTCTCTGCATATCCTCCTATTATGACCCACTGCGCCGCATCATTGCACTTCAAAGGCTTGGTGATGGGTTGTTCGGTCTCAGATAGTTTTCGGTGCTTTTTCGGCTTATCGGGAAGGCGTGTAGTCCTTGGTGGGAACACTATCCAGTTGAACATACCTGTCAACTCAATATCTTCCAGGACATGTCCAAGGGATAGAGCCTTTTTAAAGTATTCCACTGTGAAATACTGAAGGCAGTACGCAATGGGATCCAAATTCATATGGTTAATAGCCACAATGGCATGGCCACACGAAATGCCACTGAGTTGCCATTTTTTACAATTGCACGTCCAATGCCTTAAATCAACAACACACTTCTTCCCAAGATAATGGATCTCAAACTGCGAATCCATGACGGATATAATTGTGTGAAAATATCTAGCTTTCATCTTTCGCAAGTGGTGTAATTCTTAGGCTTTCGGTACTAGCATCCCGCTCCAAGTATTACTTAACTCCCTTTTCTCTTCAAACCTGATCATCAACTGTACCCTTATTTCTTCATACATTGTAATGATCGGCTTCTCTCGAGCAGATAAAATCCAAGCATTGAATGACTCTGCCATGTTAGATGCAAGATAATTGTATCTTGTCCCTGGAAAATAGGCATCTGCCCAAAATTTGGGTGGGATATTCTTAATCCACTCATATGCTTCTGGGTTGGCACACTGTATATCAAACATTATTTTTTTAAAACCTCCAATGGTCGCTTTACAGACAGCCTTCCAAAACAGCGTTAGCAATACTTCAGTATTTACTGACTTCTTCAAAAAATCCTTAAAGTTCTCTCCTATACGTCGCATGCAAAATGATGGAAAACATGACGGAGAACATTTCTCTATTGCTTCTAGCAGGCTTTTCTGTCAATCTGATATAATTATTAAGGTAGGCAAATTAGGATACTCATTCAATAGCTCACTCAATATACTTAAGAACCAATACCAACTCTGGTACTTCTCCTTCTCAACCATTGCAAATGCCAATGGGAAGAGCCCATTATTTACATCTAGAGCGATGACGCACAATAATATGGCTTGATACTTTCCATTTAAAAATGTCCAATCAATACCAATTAGTGGCCTGCACCCATTAACAAACCCATGATGCATGGACAATAAGCAATAAATAGTCGATTGAACCTGCCTTCATATGTGTAGATGCGAACTTCGATTATTGGGTTGTTCCTTCGGATCTTCTCCATAAATAATGGGAGGTCATGGTATTGTTGTTCATGTGGTCCATCTATCATCTCTCTTGCAACCTCTTTTCCCCACCAAGCTTGTATGTAGGAAAGCCTAACACCGTGATCACGTTGGACATCCTTTATGATGTCTTTCACTCTAATTTTTGGTGGGTCAATAAGGCGGCCTTTAATCTTTTTTGCCACCTAATCACTACGAGCTAGTGGCTAATGGACCCTCCCCATTGGACCACTACATGTGTGCTCCTTAACTATAGAATTCACTTTAAAGTATGCGGTACTGCCAACTCGTAAGCACCGCACTTGCCATTTGCATCCCTCTGCCTTATAACTTGCCCACACCCGTCCTAATTCACTTTTGTCAAAATTCAGAACAACATTATTGTAGATTGCAAAATCAACTAGATGATGATGCCATTCATTGACATTTTCAAAAAATTGCCCAATATTCAATTGAATATCGTTACCAAATTCTCTACATGTGCGCTCTTTATTGGTTCAATATCCTCCATGTCACGCTCTAATACAAGCTCAGGGTCGGGCGCTACTTGAATGTTTTGATCTTGATTAGGTAAAGCGTTACGCTGACTGTTGGCAAAAGATAGAGTGTAAGATGAAGCAACAATTTCTGCAGATAAAAGATTAAAATAAAGCAATTTATAGATGAAAAAGTAAATTGTAGATATACCTATTCCTTGAAGATTGGCCTTCAGTAATAGATTCTTGTGCTGGCTCCATTGTAGCGGCAATATATACAACAATTCTCAAAGATTCCCCTCCTAACATAAAAGATTAATCTATATCATCACTTACATCGATCAATTCAAGCCCATTAGATAGACTTGTGTTGTGGTACATAATAGCTAATTTATGTGGATCACATATGGTTAAATTACTAAAATGATTTTTTAGTTCCTCTATGGAACTATTTCCATTAGACCTCGTGACCTTCAATTTTTCCCTTTTATAAATAATACGTCTGTCATCTACATTCGTCTCAAATGACCCCCCATATCGGAATACTAGTTGCAAAATTTTTGTTACAAAAAATTAATACAATAAAGAATACAAAAAATATGGATATTTCCAAGTACTTTAGGGTTCATAAATTTTGAGTAGTACATAGATTGAAATAGTATACTATTATAAAAAGATAAATAATCAATAAACAACAAAAATAACAAATACTCAAACAACACCGAATAAACAAAAAATATTAATACAAACCAACAAGCTGAACAATATTTAACCAAAACAATAAATACAATGTATCAACATAATACAAAAAATAAATATTTATACAAACAACAAATAACTATACAAAGAAACAACTTCAATAATATTTTAATAAATATTATTTATTAATCAACAATACATAAAAATTACAAATATAAAAATATAATATTCTATTAAGGGTGCGGTTTGTATAGAGCCTAGGCTATAAACTATCAAATTAGAGACTACCTTTAAATAGTGTTGAGGGGTGTAGTTTCAACACTGAAAATCTTTGTGATAGCCTTAAAATATATTTTAATCTTTACTTATAAAGTTTAAAGCTTCAAAAAATGGTGTAGATCGACAGATCTATGAAAACTTGAAAATCTTGAAAATTGACAGTAAATAAAAACATTACAAAATACATTATTTCCAAAACTTGAAATCAATTTTTTTCTCATGTCCATGCATCTTGATGTCAAGATGATCAATTTGAGGATTTTTAGGCATCAAAACAATCTCGTCTAGTGAAATTTTTGAGGTAGGCTCGATTGTGATTGTTTAGAGCCTCGGCTCTATAACTTTTCCCTTCTATTAATTGTGACAAAATTAACAAAAAATAATCAACAACATAAGGCAAGAGTAAGAACGGTACCGATCACGACCGTGAGCCAATTTCGTGGGATCTGTATTGCGGGAAAGTAAAAAGGGTATGATCCACGTATGATACTGTATTTGGCTTGTTTTCCCCCAACTTTATATAAAATAAAATTTCTTACACTAAGAAATATTGACACGAATATTTTCGGTTAATCAAAAGCCGAAATCCACAAAATTTTGGTTGTTGAAAAACTGTAATCAAATTTTCTGTTTTTGAGCAACGAAAAACCTAATTTCGGTTGTCGAACAACTGAAACCATAGCGAGAGAGCAACTCTCGTTTTCGGGTGTTGAAAAACATAAAATCTACGGTTTCAGTTGTTCAACAACAGAAATTAGCTTTTCGATTTTTCAACACCCAAAAACTCCAATTTCGGTTGATGAACAACTGGAACTAGAGCAGGAAGTTTAAACGAGCTACTCCCTTTTTCGGTGTGTTCAACACCCGAAAAAGGGTAAAGCCGTTTTTTTTTTTAAATTTTTTTTTGTTTTGAGATGAAAACAACAGACAGGGATGTAGTAATGGAAACTATTTGATGTAACCGTAATAACATAAACTATAACGGATAATTTCCCTATATATATATATATATATATATATAT
>NW_006500356.1:551525-567575 GCF_000471905.2 Amborella trichopoda | reverse complement strand
TATATTATATATATTATTATATTATAAATATTATATTTATTATATTAAATAAATATTATATATAATAAAATAAATAATAATATAAATATGATATTATATGTTATACTTATATATAATACAAATATACATTAATAAAAAGATATAAAATATTATATATATATATATATATATATTATATTATGTTATATATGTTACATATTTATATTTATATGGTTAATATGTATATGTTATCAAAACGCAGTACTCAAAACTTTCTTAACATTCCAGCAAGTTATCAAACACAGTACCCAAAACTTATTTAAACCTTCCAGAATAAAACATTCAACTTTACAAAAGATTTGTAAACATTCAACTTTCCAGAAAATATCTTTTTATCAAACACAGTAGCCAAAACTTATTTAAACCTTTCAAAACAAAACATTCAACTTTACAAAAGATTTATAAACATTCAACTTTCCAGAAAATATCTTTTAAAAAACAAACACACTATTAAAGAAGAGAAGTGTAGATGCTTGCAATACACAATTTTTTTGATTTTTTATTTTTTGACCAATTTTATAATACACACAGTATTTTGCATGTCATCTCTACATCAATCATCAAAATGAACAGTTTAGATGAACCACTACCCTTTTCAAGTCTGCAACGTCCACTTGATGAGCCAACGTCCAGTTGCCCTTCAGTTGTTATCAATGGACCTTTGGTGTCGCATCCATTATTTATAAGAGTGTCGTCGATTAAACACAGTTTCAAAGAACAATTATTAGCCTTTGCGACAAACCCCAAGCTATCTAATTTGAAATCTAATAAATGAGAATAGTTATGACTTCATTCTACAAAAGATAAATAGTCTCTTGATAAATAATCTCTTAAAAAATAAGGTTTTATTAGGCTACACCACTTTACACCCTTGAAGTCCTCAACATTTTTGACACTTAGATACCCTTATCCTATAGTGTGGTACCTTTTTGTCTAAAGGTATTTTAAGTAATTAATCAATGGTAAAGTAGAAATTTTTAATATAAACAAAATCATTTATTAATAATAGTGGACAATGGCATCACCCACAAGATATATTAATCGTTTTTTAACTACTAATAGAATGCTACTATTTTCTTATAGAAATATCCATTCTACCCTTCTAAATGACCAAAAATACCCCTACTTGAAAAAAAAATTATTACAATTCAAGGGTATTTTAGTGTCAAAAAATGTTGAGGACTTTAAGGATATATACCACAAGTGGTGTAGCATAACAAAACCCTAAAAAGTATAGGTGTAGAATTTGCATTAAGAGAAATGGTGATGAGAGAGAAAGATTAACAACACATACATATGGTTCGGTAATTGTGCCTATGTCCACAAAGGGTAAACCAGTATTTCATTCATAGGAATTACTCTGGTTTACCAGATATTTATAGAATTACAATTCTTATCTCTTAGGAAACAAATCTCACTACAACTGTAATCCTACAAAATAGGGAACTCAATATAAGAAACTTAATATCATGTAATATACAAGATGTGAAGCTTAATATATGGTTCTTATAATTGTGAATACTCCCCCTCAAGTTGGTGCGTAGATATCAATGGAGCCCAACTTGGACAGTATTTGATGGAACTTTGTCTTTACAATAGCTTTTTTAAAAATGTCTATAAGTTGGTCTTCACTTCGAACATAAGGAATACTGATAATTTGTTGCTGAAATTTTTCTCTCACAAAGTGACAATCAACTTCTATATGCTTAGTTCTTGCATGAAAAAATGGATTGGAGACTATATACATAACTACTTGATTATCACAAAACATATCTATTGGATGACTGTTGGGAACCCCATATCTCAAAGTAGATAGTTTATACAAATCAATTCACTTGTAGTTGAAGCTATAGCTCTATATTCGGCCTCTGCATTAGATCGAGCAACTACATTTTGTTTCTAGGTTTTCTAAGTAACTAAGTTTGTTAAATTAAGTAATATCAGCAGGAGTGCCAACGGGTTTTAACTCTCAATTTCTCAGTTTCTTTCAACAGATTTAATACATATTTTCTTTGAGAAATGACAAATCCTTTATTTGAATATGCCACTTCAATGTAGAGAAAATACTTTAGGAGACCAAGATTCTTGATGTCAAATTTCTTATGAAGATAATTTTTAAGCTTCATGATACTTTCTATATCATTACTTGTAATAATAATATCAACATCAATGATGTTGTACCTGAAATTCCTATTTTTGTAAACATCGAAGAATCAGCTGAACTTCTAAAAAACCTGACACTCGTCAAGGCTGAACTAAGTTTGGCATACCATATGCTAGGTAATTGTTTAAATCCATGCAAAGCTTTCTATTGACTTTTTTATTGAAGGGTTAAACACAAGAAGAAACAGTGGTGAGGTCTGAGGTATGATATTAAAAGTATTGGGGGGGAGACTATCTATAAAGTTCATTTTGAGGGGATTTATATAATTTACCCAATATTTATTATTTATAGTAAAGGATGACATCATCGTGGCATGGCCTACGAAGAGGAATGATAATATTTTAACTACTAATAAATGCTAGCACTTTCTTGTAGAAATATGTATCTGAACCCTCATAATTACAAAAAGTACCCTTATTAAAAAATATTTGTATTACAAAACAAAAGTATATTAACGCCCCAAAAAAATTGAGTACATTAAGAGAATACTCATATATAGTTTTTAAACATCTAAACAAATTTTTAAGATGCGTTTTACACCTTATGAAAACTTTTTCCTTAAGAGTGGCACACTATTAGCCAAACAAATTAGAATGCTAACCTAGGTCATTTCTTCGATATTCCAAGCGGGATCTTAGTTTCCACTGGGCTGGATACATAAACATCGGACTTCAAACTCCTTATCACGATGGCTCTTGCCTATTGAAAAACTAAATATATCAGGCAAAACATAGAGCCATACATAAAAAATTCTTAAGATGGTGTGATAATTTATTCCTATTTCTAATTATAAAATTTTTAAATTCTAAAAATAGTTCAAATTAAACAAATCTATATACATATGAAAATATTGAAAATGGATGGTCCCGATAATGTATTACAAAATTTACTATTTTTAAAACTTGAAATCTCTTTTTTTCTCCATTTCTATACATCTCGATGTCGATATGACCAATTAGATACTTTTCCAATATTAAAACAACCCTTCTCGAAAAATTTTAGAGGAGCACCTTAATTCTACATTTTAAGGTGTCAACCTTATATAGACTTTTTCATAACAACAAATGGCTGAACTCGATAACTAGGTGGCTCCTTGAGGAGGGGTGGGGGCCCAGGGACCTTGCACAGGCCAAGGCAGGCTGATACTCTTTTATGAGATAAAAAAAAAAGAATTTTTTTTAAATTTTTTTGAGAGCAAAGAAATTCAAGAACTTCAATAATTCCTCTCAAGTCCAATTTCTTGGATAAGTCTCATTGTGAAGTATCGAGAGAGGTTACAATATGATATTTTGGTGATTTAAAGTTCTAGGAATTTGAGATAGCAAAGGTTAGTTCGATGATTTAATGTTCAATGTCACATCCACTAGGGAATAATGAAGTTTAACCTTGTTTATCTGAAAGATTCCAAGCATGCAATCCTTCTACTACTAGGGAAGTTTAAAAGCTTGTTAGCATGATCCACTTAAGAATCCGTATTTTTTATCAAAATAGCGCAGATTGATATTCTTGAAAAGGGGCAACAATATTCCTTCTTGATTAAATCACGGTTAGGTGCATCTATGAACCCCTGGGATCTGATGCTGGATTCCAAATAACTTAGTTCGAATTCAAAGTTCACAGTTTTTTTTAAAAAAAATAACTAAGTTCTAATTCCCAAAAGGTGGAAACGAAATTCCTAAACTTAAAAGAACTGGATTCTATGAACATCCGTTTATCGAAGTGACAAAGCGAGAATCTGAAGCGGAATCACCACCCAGGGAGGAAGATTCTGCTAGCTATGATTTGATATCATCTCATTAAAGTCCCTTCCCTTATGTGGTTTAGAAGCATACATTTTAAAGAAGTGCGTGTTATATACATGGACGAGTTCATATAGATAGGTCATCGCTATGAAATGTTGACCTAAGAGAAACTGGTAATGCATCAGCTAAAAATTTAGAACTGTACAATCTAAAAGTAGCAGTTTTAACTACAAAGCAAATATATGGCATACGGTTGCCAGTTTTTTAACACAGTTTCAAACAATTGTCTTTTGGGAATGGTATAACCATTTATTTTTAATACAAAAAGGTCACAATTACTCTCATCCTTCAGATTTCAACTGCTCCTTCAGATTTCAACTGGGGTAGTTGTGAGTGTTTCGTTGGCTAAAAACAAACTTGAAAAATATTTTCTCAAAATTTGTGAATCACCCCAAGATATTCAATTTAACCTCTAATGACTACCTCTCATAATAATAGGAAAGCTAAACAAAGGAAGACGTGAGGTCGAAGCGATGATCAAGACGACGGGCTCATAGCATAGTGCTTGCTCAGTCGTATTCAATTGATCGTGTACGGATAGTGGAAGAGTTGGGTTCTGCTCCCATAACCCGAACGTGCACACCGCACCAAAGGAAGGTGTGGACTCGTTCTCTACTTAACGAACATGGTCTCATGGTATACTATCCCTTGTCTTTTTAGGTTTTCATAACAGCATAACTACACTAGCATTTATTTTAGTGTGATTTCTAATACTTAGTAATTCTGTTTTTTTTAGCATTTATTTTAGTGTGATTTCTAATACTTAGTAACTCTGCTTTTTTTAGCATTTATTTTGGTGTGATGTTTAATACTTAGTAACTCGGTTTGTTTTTTCACTAAGTGATATTCTGGCATCGCTCTCATCAGTATTTTGTTCCTTCACAGATATCCAATAAAATTGGAGTGATACAAAGATCAGCAGGAACCTAGTTCCAAAGATGATCTGCACAAATATTCCTCTATCTCAAAACCCCAAAAACAAAGACTTTTCTTTTTGACACCTTGATGATGTTCAAGATGGAAAACTTTGTCTACATATATATTTGGTTCATTGATCATCAAATTATCATAACCCAGACCTACATCAAGACTCCCCAACAAACATGATTGAACACTTTTCCATGAAACAGTTTCACCATTCCTACACTTTAACCGAGGGTCCCAGAGCTGACACTGACACCACAGCCCTATATCATATAACAGATGATTAAACCTCTTTGCACCAATACAATAGATTTAGGAAATATTTTTCTTGGAGAAGGGAGTGCAATGGAAATTAGTTTATAAAGGCATCCAACTAAGCTAGAAGACTTTGATATGAATCCTAGAAACTAATGTGATCACAGATCAAAAAATATCTACTACCATAACGAGAATATGCAAAGTGTCACGTTGAACCTCGCAAAGAAGAATTAAACTGTCACATTCACATGCTTAAAATACACATCCTTCAATAAACCACAAAAATGCACTTCATATATAAAAACCAATAGAAACACTCCAATCCGGGAGATTTAATCTTTGAAATTGAAAGCATGCCCATCGATCACTCTGCCTATTACCTCTGCAGTGTTGAAGCTAACTTAAACCTGAAGGAGAACCCACTAGCAGGCTCACAAGAACGAAAAAACAAGAAATTCGATATAGAATTTGATATATGGAAACCAACCACCCTCCCAACTGAATAACTAGCAGATAACGCCTTTATCTTCATATATTAGCATGCAACCTCTTCCCTCTATACCTTTTCATACCTTTCCTCGACTTGTGGATCTGTTAAAATTAGTGTGCAACCTCTTCCTTCAACCCCAAGCTATAGAATTTTATCATTATCAAAATTTTATTCTAAAACCGCCATGCACGATTCCAGCGATGTCATGGTTTTCACGAACCAACCTCAAAAGACAAGGGACCCAGTCTGCCCCTTTTTTTTTCTAAAGTCAAGAATCTGCAATCCAAAAATTGGGGCTTTCTTCTCCTTAAATATCATCCCAAGAAACCTGAGACATAGCTCCCATCAACCGAGAGCCAAAGGAAGACTGCTTCAAAACACTTAGGTCTAAAAACACAAGATTATGGTGGTCCAAAAGAGATCATATCAAGGAAAGAGTGTGATAACTATTCCTTCATATCAACGTTATACTCATCATGAAAATCCTTCCATAAGTTGTCTATGAGATATTTACCCACTTCAAGGAAGACCCAGCAATACAAATTATTTCTCAAAAAAATAAATATTTTGCAATTGGAGCATTTCTACATAAGTGCATATCAATTGTAAGGACAATCCATCTGGACGTCTCCTCTGAGAAGAGGGGAAATCTAGATGCGCAATAGCTAGAGGAAGTCTCTGTAGGAACTCGGAGGCAATTGTCTGCTAGAAAACACCTAACATGTAAAAAACAATATTGAAATTAGGAGTATACCCAAGTATGAGGTTGCTTATAACTTAGCCTCATACATGAAAGAGAGCCAGATCTTTGCCTATACCCTTCAGCTCTTCCCACCATCCATAATGCACCCGTTAGGGCTCATAAACACATGAGATTCCAAAAGTTATTTCCAATCAAGGAAAAATTAGAACTATCTAAAAGTATCCTCTTATCAATCATCTCAACACAACATGAAACAAAATGAATCGAATGGATCCAAAACTCTAGCAGCTATTCAGTCCACCAAACATAACCCAGTTAAAGAATGTCTTCACATAAAATATATATCTCATACTCATCCCAAAAAACTTCGTCCACTAGAAATGCTTAAGCGATATGCATTGCGATGAAGGAGGCAAAGAGACAATCAGGAAAAGACTAAGAATCTGGCAAGGAAGCATTAGATTCGGGAGAGGACATACTTCCCAAGTACAAGTTCAGCTATACTTGGCATATTATGATATTTTACTTTATGAAGTGGTTTTAATTTTTACCCACTTTTGAAGTCCATTGGCAAATATATACAAGTCCATTGCCAAATATATGCAAAAAATATTAACATATACAACAAAAATTCTTCAAAGAACACCAGCCTATGACATCTTTTTCTTCTCTGGTTTTTTTTTAGCATGTTAACTGCTTTTCTTCTCATTGTTAATACATGAGAAGAATCCATAACTTCTTGTATATCCTTATTTGACCCTACTCATCCATGATAGCTGGAGTTATTGCGTAACTAAAATCATCATAGCTAAGATCCAATTCTAAAATATTCCCCTATAATATCTTCTTAGAGCCCGTTTTTGTCCATGACCTCAAGCTCCTCATCCTTTAATCCATGTCAGAGTCATACCAGTAAATGATCCTTCAAAGACTAATTCTCTCCTAACAAAGCGAAAGCACAAGCTATTAGTAGACAAGAGTTCTCGAGAGATCCAACCAAGCATAAGTAGTAAACCTTAATTTATCTCACCTAGACCAAGACAAATGTGTGCCACACAATTGTGAATTTTTGCAGATTCTGACAAAGATTCAATACGCGTATTTGTACTTTTTCCCAAGCTCCTTACTTTCTGCAACCATGGATTTTTTGCGACTTTTTTTGTTCTTTTGTATGTTTCTGAGCACCCAACATGTGAGGATGTCCTCACCCACAACTCGTGGGTTTTTGTAAACTATATTTTATTCATTATTATAATCATTTGAGCCTTTTCCCAACTTTCTTGAGGCAGCTACACAAATCTTGTTTCACCATTCTGCTCTGTCAAGGACCATATCCTCGGTAAGACCAAAAGTCACTATATCTCTTCTCACAACTTCCATCTATGTCCTTTTGGAACTTTCCTTTAACCTTTTAGAGCCGTCCACTGGTAAACCATATCTATTATCTTAAATATAGTCACATTTTACTCAAAACACATTGTACTAAGAATTACCAAGTACATTAAATTATCATAGAAAAAGTACTACCTTCTCTTTGCCTCATCTTTTAATGTGATTGCCATATATGATGTTAATGATGCTCGGAGGGACTTGAACAGAAGGTCAACCACAAGTTTTCTAATTACCTCAGAGTTCATCTTGTGACATGATAAGTAAGCATCAACATGTGGCATGTATCTCCAATGTGGAAATAAAGCATCAAAATGTTAGCTACTCTTTTCTTTTCTTGCAATTCTCAAAAAAGTTAGATACCCTGTAAGTATTCTAGCCATTGTATAGATTCTCATACCCCTGGTGAATGTCATTTTATTTATTGTACAAAGATGTATTTCTGCAAATTAAAGACTTAATAATTAGTCGGATGTGTTACTTGTATAGGAACCCTTTGTTAACTGGGGATCCAAGCAGTAGCCTCCATTGTTCTTCTTTCCCAAGCTCTTCAGTCCGTGACATAGTATCAGAGGAGGCTAATGGACAATCCATTAATTGCATATGCACAATCTATTATCAAAAATTAAAAGAGAGGCACAAAGAGTGGCATCACAGATTTTTCAGGAATTATTAGGGTGACTATACACCTATTCAATAGCATTAACCAGAAAACCATATTATGTTAAAAACTTTTCATATTGTGAAACAACTTTCAAGATATCACCACATTTTTCAAAATTACTAAAATCTAAAAAACTCAGAACACAAGTGGATTGATACAATAGAGAAATAGGAAAAAACACAAAAACAAAAAAATCTAGGAGAGGAACCATAAGAAAATTATACATATATATATATAGGCACAAAGTTCACCAAATAGGTAAACCTACAACATTCAAGCAAAAAATCCATTATGCATTCATATCGAATGCAAGAAAAGGCCTAATGCAATGATTTGAGGGGGAAAAATTAATCATTTGCAAACCCCTAAAAACAGAAATTTTTTCACTTTTCTAAAATCTATAGCAATCAAATGAAAAAAAAAACAAAACTTATTTGGTGATTAAAATAATCTGGAATTTGTGGCAGGAATAACCTCAGAATGTCGCAAGCTATATAGCCCCAAACTGGGGCTCTCAGGTGCACACACGCATGTAGACGCCCGTGCACACATGCACACACACACAGAGCTCTCTCTCTCTCTCTCTCTCTCTCTCTCTCTCTCTAAAAACCTACTACTTATCAAAACCCCAAACCTACCCAAATGGTAGAAATTACCAAAACACCCCAAACGATATTCAAAGGACAGGAAAACCGTGGAAAAATTACTTAAAATGTCTTATGAAACAAAAATAAGGGGCTCGTCTGGAATTACTATAGCACCATCTGGACAGGCCAATTCAGTCTGGACTTCCAACCAGCCAGTCCAAGCAAAGAACCACATATTCTCCGGTTAGATGCTACTTCATTGGTCCTCCCGATTTGGGACCCCAGTCTGGCCAGCTGGACCTGTCTGCTCTTAATTTCACTAGATTCAACTTGGGTTCAATTGTCTTCTCTCTAGATCAAGGCATATGTTGCATTAGGAGAGGGTAGGTTTTCATTTATGAATATTTGATTGGCATGCTCTCATACTTATTATTCAGTCTAAACAATTATTCAAATGATAGCTTGTCCTCAAGATATTAAAGGCACATTGGCACGTTATCTTAAAAATAACCATATCATGACTAAAAAAAAAAAAGCTTCTTCAATAAGAGAATTTGTACCTTGAGGATTTGTGGTGTAAAGATACAGCTGCTATGTCATTGCAATGTTATTTTTCTGCACATATATCACTTGAATATATCCCTGATTCATGTAGTAGAACTCATTGCTAAACTGATCCTCCCTGAGGTAAAAAACAATGATATATTGAAATGTTGGGTTTCACATTCTCGATATCTGAGGTTTGAATTTTCCAATTTGCGAATTCTTCCAGTTAAAAAGCCTAGCATTATTCACCCCCTAGGAACACAATCACTGAATGAGACAATAGGGAGAAATTGTTTCAACGGGGAACTCCTGTTCTCATACTGAGTTAATTTGATAATTATATTGACAGGTGACAGGTTATAGGGGGATGATTCTTAATCCATTGAGAAGAAGATGCTAATGCAACACCACATTTTGATGAAAATGAAAGAAAAGTATCAGAAGAGAAATTCACTGGTGATCAAATACTTCTTCATTGAAGCTAAACCTTTTTGGAGGGAAGTAAATAGGCTTGTATTAAACCCATCTATGAAAAATCAAAAAAGGACAACTGCTATTTAAGAGAAACCAGTTGAAATACCAAATTTTAGGAATTAGAAATGTGACGAGTCTCACAAATTACATTTGGACATCATGAACCAACATGCACTAACAGTTCAATCAAGTGCCCCTAAGTCAATGCTCCAAAATGAGTGTGATGGTCGCTCCATGTATCTAAAGAGAAACATTGCAAATGTTTGATTATTTCTTCTCCCTTTTTCTCTCATAGGCTGTGAAACAAGCCCACTCTGATACAATGCAAGAGACTTGAGGAGAATGTGAGAAAGAAACATTCAAGTATGTGGACCATCATTACCTCTTAGGACCTAGAATTAGGTTTCTAAATACTGAGTATTCTAGGAGAAGGGCTAAATTAATATCAATATGAGAGAGAGGGCAAGCTGAGTTCAGGTAACAGGAAGTGCCAGAAATCATTTGTCGAGATGTAAGGTTGAACTAACTAAAAAAGATAAAAGATACAGGGAGCTCTAAACAATATTTTACGTTAGACAACTGTGGGCTCTAAACATATTTTACATTAGATACAACTGTCTTTTTGTAAAGCAATTTTACATTAGATACAACTGTCTGATACAATAACAGAAGAACAATTGTTTCATTCAGGCTGGACCATATTTCTATAATATGCGGCCCAGAGGTATAAAGCATCCATCTTAAAGATGGATGCAAAAGATGGATGCAAAAAGGTAATCCATCTAAAAACAATTGTAACTAACAGTCCAAATGTTTTTTAGTATAATTATTATTTTTAGTTTTCAAAAATTAATTATTTTTTTCATATTCATGATCTCCATGTTAAAGATTATATATTCTCTAAAAGTTAAGATCAAATTATGTTCAAAAAATATATTTATTGCCAAGCCTGCATTTCTACATGTGCGGGCTTGGACGCATGCTAACCGCGCCCATAACAGAATGACATACAATTAACAAGAACATGGGATAATAGCATATGGTGACTCATAAATGCTGCCCTTGATCTAACCATATTTAATGTTCTTTAATAAATCAGATAAGACCAGGAACTCAGCAAGTCTCATGACAAACTCAGCTAGTGGTTACAAAATGCTAATTTTCATCCCTGAAGAGCCTACTTGTTTTAAAACTTTGAGAAATGCCTGAGCCAACTTGACTTTGGGTGATTTCTGAGTCCGAAATTTGAATCGTTTAAATATTATTTCCGTACAATCTATTAATCCCTTCCCGATACAAATGAGATTTCATTTGTCACTATTTCTCACACCTCAGATCATTAATTAAGAATAACCTGTTCAATACAGTCTGGATATTAACAATTTCACATATCTCCTTTGGAGTTAGATACATGATCATCAAAGTTTCATACAAATAGCTGAGATTTGATTATAAAAGCTCTGCACTCAATATGAGTAAGCAGCAGTCAACAGAATCCTTTGAATTAAAGGACTCACTGAGTTTCCATTAAAAATAATTTGAAATAATGCGGTATCAAATGACACAGTTGTTCTCAATGATGCTGTGTCTTAGGCCCCTTAAAGTTCTCAACGCCCATTGTAGGATAGGGTGGGAACAAAGAGAGGAGTCAGGAAGTACCGAATGGTGATTGCCCAAGAACAACAATCCTCTGCAGTGGGAACGACATCCGTAAAATAGAAGATGGCTTCTATGGGCATTCCTAAAATATGTCGACAGTTAATCACAAATATATATGTGTGTGTGCGGGTGTATTACATTTCTTTAGTTTCTCTTTTATCACGCGAGTTGGTCTCACATCTCTTAATAATGGCTCCAGGCAACAGCTTGAAGATCTGTAATCCATGTTTTCACCGGCGAAAAGGACATTGGACTTTTAGGCAAGACTCCATATAAGTAGCCCAGAGCTCATAATTACCTTAGGCACATACCATGCTACATAGATTCTTATGTTTAGGTGCAGTACGCATGCCCAAAATGTAAAGGCACATATACCAACATAAATTATTCCAGAATTTTCTTCTTGTTTAATAACCATCGTATGTCATTTTAGGGACTTGATCTTTTTGTTTTGATGAGATGCATATCACCTTTGAAAATACTTACAGGACTTAGAAAAAATTATATGGATCCAGCTAACTACGGTGTAATTGATTTTTTCTCGCTAGTCATCATGAAATGAAATAGTAGAAAAACATTGTTAGGTTCGGTTGTCTCATCATATTATTATAGCCATATCGCCAAATCCTCTTTTTCATGGCATGAGGAATCTGATGCCCTCTACAAGTGTTAGTTTACAAAAGTGTTGGAAAGATCGACTTGGGCCGAGCACTCAGCCCAGCCCAGGCCCGAGTTGAGTACTCGGCTTGAGTCTGTGGAACTAGGCCCGAGTTCAGTCGAGTTCTGGCAAAGCCAAAAAGTGCAAAATAAAAAAAATAAAATAAAATAAAATAAAAACGACCTAAAAAATTAGAAAAATATGTTTAAAATAAGAGTAATGACCCTATAGGACCCTCCCCCACCCATGTGTGTAGGACCCCAAAAGATCACCATTAAAATTGGCACGGATCTCTAGGAAAGTTATCACATGGGTGTGGGACTTGATTTTTCTATAGATCCATGTCAAATTTAATGGTGATCCTTTGTGGTCCTATACACATGGGTGGGGGAGGGTCCTATAGGATCATTTCTCTCAAAATAAACTTAAACAAAACACATCTAAATGAGATTAAAAAGTAGTTTTGAAAAAATCAATTTGTGACGGGCAGTGTTTTAGAAATAATCCAAAAAGAAGGGAAAATGAAAAAAATAAGTATTCATGGCCAAAGCACTTTCCAATCTTTGCCAAAATCATAGAAAATATTAAAAAAAACATATCACAAATAATTTTTTTATTTTTTTGGATTTTTTATATTTTTTTTAAGATCCCCACGTTGCACCACCGAACTCAGGATACTTGGGCTTGCCAGGGGGGCGAGTCCAAGTTACTCAAGCAATTCCAAGTAGGCTCGCCTGAGTAATCAAGGCACACGCAAGGCATGATTTAAGTTCCCATGCATTCCCCAAGAAATCAACAGCAAATACAGCAAAAGGCATACTCTTGGTACTGAATCAATAAACAAAAGTCGGTGAATATTTTATATTCTCTGCGTAAAGCCCCAGCCATCATTAAAGACAAACAAATTGAAGACTGGATAATCAAAACAATGTTCTGATCAAATCAGCCCAATGCAAGGTGACAGCCCTCAAAATTCAACAATTATATCCCTAACAGTAACCAAATTTCAGGAAGAGCCCAACTTCAGATGAGGAATAGGGCAAAAGAAAGACTCACAATCACCAGAAAGAGTCCACATGGAATCATATTTCAAATGTTAGCCATGCCACGAAATCAACTGACATTATATGAACGAAGACTGTCTCAATCTCTACAGCTTCCCACAGCTTCCCAAAAAACGTGAAAGGGAATGCCCCTCCCATATCAACAGATTCTAACCAGTAACCACAGAATTGGCATGTACAATAGTCATATATATGTATATGTTGCTCTGCCAGCTTCTTGGGAAAAATTTGGGACTTCGCTTATGTGCCACAAAGACATCACACAGCTTGAGACCTCAATTATTGTCAAATAGTGATACAAGAAGCTTTGTCTACTATTCCAATACACAATGAATAAGAAAACTACATCATCTAATGGTTAAGAAACATGACCAAGCTTTTCGTTCACCAAACAAATGTCGAGCATGAACTTCCCCAGCCTAAACTCTTTATTATTGCTTTGATCTAGCTAAAGCAAATGAATATTCATAGAAAGAGTACAAGTTCATGCTCAAGGACAGCATACCCACCTTCAAGCTACAATCACAGACACACCCAACCAGACCAATATATAGAGGTTTAGTTTCATGGCTTGATAGTTTTGCAAGGGCAAGAAGCAATAATGTCCCACATTTGAATGTCAATATACAAACAAAAGAACAAAAAACCAATAAATAAGATACCCTGAAGACAAACTAAAATGATGAATAAGCATTTGGATCATTCAACAGATTCAATAACTAAACCTCAGCAAACTTTAAACATAATTGATGCAATTTCCAATGCTAGTGGATCTTTATACACTTTAAACCTCAATTGTCTGCTAAGTTTAAAATAAAAATCAAATCAACAAGGATAAAATTGGAAGAATAAACCACAAGAACCAGCAGACCTCCTTTACTAAAACAAGCCCATTTTCCTATAGTCAAATCCACAATTGCCCTATAGGAATTAAAGTTCAGCCATTCACTTATCAATTATACAAACACCTTTTTTTCTAAACAATTATTCAAACACAGGAAATCAAAAAAGGGGCAGCCCAATCACCAAATTATTCATGCAAAACATAACAAAAACTCAAAAAACAAGAAGCGGGGGACATCAGAATCATATACAGAGAATCATAATAAACTTCTTCTATCGAAAACCATTGAAAATTTCACCATTAACATTATAGATCCCTCCCCGAAATGATCAATCAGAATGGAGATAATCTGAATCATAGCTCGAATCTGAATCAGAAGTATCAGAAGAATCAGTGTAATACTCAGGGTGGGGATAACAAAAGAAGGTCCATAAGCAAAGGGCAAGCCTCCCAAGCTGTTGTAGAGGGAAACAGCATAGGAGATCAAGCACTTGGTGGCTACTAAGCCTCTGTGGATTGAAAGCTATGTATTGGCAAATATCTGCTGACCAGGAAGCAACACTAAGCACCATGAAACTGTTGAAAACCATTGTAGAAGACTGATAAGACGTCCCTGGGCACATATAGAAGCTCTATGGGAGCGATGCCGTGTTACTGAAATATAGCTTCTCCATGTCATATAGAGAAAATGCAGAGGAACAGATTTGGAGACGAGAGAGGAAAAGATTCGGAAGATTCTTCGAGAAAGAGAGAGAGAGCTAAGGATTTGGTTGATTGTTGGAGAGAGAGAGCTTTGGAAGGTTAATGGTGGCGCAACGGTCGGGCGATGCAGAATTTACCATTCAAGACTTTCCGGTGGCTTTCTGTCGTCAACATGACCTAAAGACCCCATTCTTTCCTTCAAATACCTAGATTCCCCTTGGTGTATTCTTTGCAGGACCAAAGTGCTATGGTGACTATCTATGTTTGGTACAAGTTCTTGGTAATTAATTTTTATTATTGGATGTGAAATTAGACGGTTTAAAACTCAAAAGAAAATTTTTTCGAATTTTGTAACACATCCAAGCTTCACAACAGTTGTATATATAATTGTAACCGCCTTGCATAAAAAGTAAAAAGTGCAGTTTGCATAAGGCCGAGGCTCTTAACAATCAAATTAGAACCCACCTTCAAATAGTATTGAGAAATATGTTCCCAACACTTGAAAGTTTTGTGATAGCCTTAAATTATATTTTAATCTTTAGTTATAAACTTTAAAGCTTCAAAAATAGTATAGATCAAGCAGATCTATGAAAACTTGAAAATCTTGAAAATTGACGGTCCAAAAATACGTTACATGATACATTATTTTCGAAACTTGAAATCCAAATTTTTTCTCATGTCCATGCATCTTGATGTCGAGATGATTAATTTGATAATATTTGGGCATCAAAACAACCTCTTCTAGTAAAAGGTATGAGGTACACTCTAATTTGATTGGTTAAAACCTTTTTTCAAAAGTAAATGGTTCTATTGTATACAATCCGAGAAAGAAAACATGACTATTCGTAATAAAGCATTCATCTTGAAGATGGACGCAAATGGTGGTCCAACTAAAAACAATTGAAACTAATGGTTCAAATATTTTCTTAATATAATTATTATTTTTAAATTTTCAAAATCTATTTATTTTTCACATTCATGATCCAAAAATCCATCTTAAAAATAGATTTTTAAGATGTGACTCATTTCTGTGTGGACTCATAAAAAGACCCGGTTTCTATCTTGTCAAGCTTGCATATGTAG
>NW_006500356.1:533673-547439 GCF_000471905.2 Amborella trichopoda | reverse complement strand
CTACGTACTAGTACTACGTAACTACGTACTACGTACGTACTACGTACTAGTACTAGTACTAGTAGTACGTAGTAGTACGTAGTAGTAGTAGTAGAGTAGAGAGAGAGAGAGAGAGAGAGAGAGAGAGAGAGAGAGAGAGAGAGAAATTCACAAAGTAGAGAAGGTAGAAAGGTGGAGCGCTAGAAACTGAAACCTGAAACTTAAAGGAGCCCTACTTATTTTCGATTGTTCAGGAACTGAAATTAGCTTTTTTTTTTTTTGAATAACCGAATAACAAGGGTAGAAGGTACAGCGTCAAACTGTTGAACGAGAAGTTTAAACACGCCCCGCTATTTTCGGTTGTTCAATAACCGAAATGGGCTTATTTCAGTTTTTGAACATCTGGAAATCCAGCGAATTCGGTTCTTCAAAAACCAAAAAAGGGTAAAATGATATTTTTAAAAAAAATTTGTTATGAAGTGAAAAAATGGACATTCTTATAATAACGAAAACTATTTGGTATTGTGGTAATAACGGAAACTATAACAAATATATACATGATTTTTCCAAAATTAAATGGTTTCTATTCAACCTTGAGCATTTTTTTATTTCAAGTCCATAAAGAATGCAATTTTAGCTATTACTAAAAAGGGTCGGGGTATCTATGAGACATATGTTATGTCTTAACTTGTCCAATCTTTTTTGGATTGGTGTGGCAAGAAGTAGATGGCTTCCTCCACCTCTAGGTGGTTTAAAGCTCAATTTTGATGGGAGCTCTCAAGGCAACCCTGGTGTGACGGGTATTGGTTGGATTGTTCGGGATTGGAGTGGCGCTCACATCTTCTCCATTGCTGGTGCTATTGGTACTGCCACGGCGAATTTCGCTGAATTATCGGCCCTCCTCCATGGTTTGAAGCTCTTTAAGAGTAAGAATCTGGATGTTTTTTGTACAGTGGAAGAGGATTCCTTGAACGTCATTAGATAATGTAACTTAGAATAAAGAGTCCCATGGGAATTGAAATTGATTTTCCTACAAGAATTACATTTGACAGACTCTTTGCATTTCCTTTTTTGTCGTATTTATAGAGAGGCAAATCATGATGCTAATTGTGTTGCTAAGAGGGATGGTTTCCTACCTTTGCTTGAGGTTTTTGATGTTGTAACCCCAATGTTACAATCCTTTACCATTAATAAAGTTGTTAATGTCTGTCAAAAAACAAAAAGAAAAAGAGAGGGAGAGAGAAGTGTTGGGTTTATGTGGCCTTTAAATGCCTTATGAGAGCTTGTATGAGCATTGTATATAGTAAATTATAAACTCAATGGGAATGTGGTACTCTTGTGGACCATACTAGGTAAATTCAATTTGCCGATACTCGGACTAAGATTGACGTGTTAAGCCAGCCAAGTTGGAAAACCCAATGTACCTGGGCATAAAGATGAAACTGATGAGGGCTTAGAAAGTTAGCCCTTGATGTGGTCGGAGTATGCCCAGATAAGAGTCAAAGGGACTGTGTGACCCTAGTGTGTGATGAATAGTACATACAAACAGAACTAAAACATCATCGTTGTATCATCACACAGTATGTACATAGATAGCCGTAATGAGATAATAATCCACCATTGAGGATGAAGCGTGTACATGTGCGAGAGATTACCCCTGTGCACCATAGAGTCATTGTTGCATCATGATTTGGCGGATCATGATTTGTCTCGAGAAAAGAACCTGAAATCCAAATACTGAAATTATATCCTTTAGCCCATTGATTGACTTTGGCGGTTCAATCATGAGCCCCTGCAATGGACTGTGGGTCATGAGAACTGTTGGGTCAGTTTGAGACAGCTAGTGTAGATCGTGGTTCACAATTGAAGGTGGAGTGCTCTTATGCGTTGATTAAATCCTAGACCTATTCGAATTCGATTCCCATCAAAATTAATTTAATTTAATTAATTTTATGTTATTTGATTTTTAGAATGTTTATTTGAAATTTTTATGAATCTTCTAATTTTTTTAATTGTATCATTGGGATTTATAAATCAAGAGAAATTCATTTCTAAAGGTTTAAATAAATTAAGAGATTTGAAAAATATAAAAAACAATTTTTATTGTTTCTATATGTGGGACCCTCCATAATTACTAGAGGCCCATTTAAATCACATGGGACAATTGGGTGGCGCCCATGAGTGGCCACGAAAGGGTGGCATGCCGCACCCATAGGCGATTGCCTTTTCTTGCTAAATATTGTGAGAGACATCTCATGCTACTTGCAATAAAGGAATGAAATATGTGGTTTTAGAAAATCTTGAGAAACAAAAAGCTTTGATTGAGAAATAAGGAATGAATATTTACTATAAGATAAAGTAAATAATTTTTTTTTTATTTAACTTATTTGATGGGAATAGGTTTATTATGGGGATAATAACATTTTAGCACCTTTCTTAGCATCTTGATGGTGGATCTAGGAATGACCCACACCTCTCACCCTACAAGTCTCATTAGATCGACGACCAAGATTTACTCATATGATTTTATGACAAACCCTAATGCATGAAAAACCTATAAAAGGGATCATTCTCCTCCCTGATCTCTACACCTCTTACTTATTATCTCTTTTCTCTCTCTAAAATAGATTCGTTCTCTCACCTCTCTAAAGGGCATGCTCTACATAAGTTACTCTTTCTCTCCAAGAAACCTAAGAGGCCACGTCCCACCGTAGCCTACCTCTCTCTCTCTTACAAACTATCCTAAGGGTGACATGCCCAAGCCAGGCTAGGTTAAGCTTGAATCTCTCTCATGGGTTCTAAATCAAGCTAGGTTTTGGTTATGTGATTTTGTGGGTAGAAAAGGGATCATCCCTAGCTAATAGTTTTCTCCCTCCTTTCTTGATTTTTATCTCTCATAAGGATCAAGCTAAAGGGCTTGAATTAGGCCTAAGCATTGAAGCTTTAGGTGGGTGGTTCTAGGTCGAGATCAATGTGCATTGATTGGGTTTTGCCATAAGAAGGAGAAATCAAGAGACCGATTAAAGATCTCGAGTACCATCGAAATGAAGAAACTCGGCGTGGGGTGTATTAAACCCGGTTGAGGTAATCTCTGACACCCTCTTTTAGTTCTTTCATATTTATTTATTGTGTCTTTTATTCCTAAGCATAACTTGTATATCTTCTTTGTTATTGAAATAAAGGTTTTGAATGGCTTCAATTTCTTGAGATCATATTGTATTCTATTCTTTTCTTTTATTTGAAGTTATTATATTGTAAAAGGACTATTGTAAGTGATCTAGGCTGGGAAGAAAAGAAAAAGAATTGAAAAAGAAAGAAAAAAATTTATTATATACTCTAGCTAGATCACACAAGTCCTTCTTTCATTGGTATCAGAGTTATTGATATTTGTTGTCATTAGTAGTCTTTTATCTTTATTTTTTTTTAGTCTAGATTTTGCTTGGGAATGAGATATAACTGCCTGCACTTTGTGTGGTCAAGTGATACACCTCCCGAAGAATTATAAAAATATTCAAACATCGAAAAGGCACTCTGCATAATGGGTATTCTGTGTTATTTTGAAGCAGTGATATGAAGAAGATAATATGTTATTTTTCTATTGTATACTTTAGTGATATTGTATGTTTTTTGGAGTAGGACCTACTTGCAAAATTTCAGTGGCAAATTCGAGGAAAATTGAAAGTTATGGACTCATCATTTAAGGGTGTCAGTTCTAACTCTGCAAGATCCAGAAACTGTCTATTGCGTTCCATGACTTTTTCCACCAATAATATGATTTTAGTTATAGCTAAAATTTTACTGTAACTATTAAATTGAGTCTAATTTCAAAAAAAAAATCATTAATAAAACCCTTGTGGTTTGAAAGATATAGTCAATTTATTGAAGGGTGCACAAGTATTGTTTTCTACAACGAAAATTGTCTCAATGATTTGGAAGTCGTGATTTTATTTTCATTCTTAACAAAATATGTTAAGGCTCATACCAAGTTTCTAGACTTTCATTTTGAGTCTAGTTTCTAATAAAATTTATTTGAGATAGAAATAACTATGGGAAGAGATGAATAAAAATTTTGGAGTAAAGAAAGATCATCCTGAATTTTCAGGAGTTTTGTGTGTTCTTCATTGAGGCATGAATATCTATATTTATCAAGCCTAATTAATAAAGTGATATGAGGCTTGTGGAAATATATGTATTACCATTTTGTTTTTACTTTCAAACAAAATTGATTTGAAAATGAAACCCCATAAGGGTAGATATAAAAGACAATTTTACTAGATAATATTTATCTTAAAATTATGCAGTATGATTTATTTTGTGACGTGAATGTCACTTATTTCTCTGAATAAAAGTATCATTCGGGACTCACACTACTTTATGCTTTGATTTTGAATCTACTTTTCAACATAAAATATTTCAAGAATAAATCCTTTACGAATTGAGAGAAACAAATATTTTATTGAGAGGTGCGCAACTTGATTTTCTGCTGAGAAATTGTGACGAGAATGTTACTAAATCATAGACCCACTAAATAGTTTGTTTTAGGGATGGAGCTAAGAACTATTCTATATTTTTTAGTCTATTTCAATATTCAAAAGGATTAAGAGATAAACTTTTTATGACTTGAGAGATATCATATTTTTATCATGGGTCGCTTATGTTTTATTTTGCAGCAAATTAAAAGATGTGGCATGTTAAGGAACATCTTTGGATTCTTTATAATATATATCTTTTTAAGGCTCATTTAAAAGTTTATAGTGTGTCATGAGTATGGTTTATAATAGTAAAACTTCATAAAGATGTAATACAGAGTTGGCGAGGTATGACACTCTATGTGAAGAGTGTTCGATCGGATAATAGCTGAAAGAATAAAAAACACGATACCTATAAAAACATCTTGGTTTCTTTAAAATAAAGGGATATATAGAGAGACTTGGTGACAACATAGAAACTCTAAAGATCAGTGGGAGAATTAAATTTGTAATATTTGGAATGATGGGTTGAAGAAAAATATTTCTTCATAGTGTGAGAAAGGGAGAATCCAAACGCCGAAGAGATGGGTACTTCGTGACATGTGAAACCGATAACCAATAAATTCTCCATCAGTTGCATGCTCTTCCAAGATCACAAAAGCTGATCAACAAGAAAAAGTAAAGAATCAAGAAAGCCCAGGTACCACACTACATGGTCTTGAGGTATAAAATCGATTTCAATTTATATTGTAAGGTCATATAGGGAAAGATGATTTAGTAACCATTTATTTTATGTTTCATACTCTTCTTTAGTTATATTTTGGCTATTTGTTTTTTGTATATGTATGAAGTGTATAAACATTAGGTGGTAGGTGCTAACAAATTTGAAAAGGTCAATTTATGGATACCATGTGTTTTTGTGCCTTCTTCTGCTTGAGTATGAACTACTTAAGGTAGTGAGACACATGGATATGTGATTTGATCAAGGGCGTTGAGCCAAGTATGAAAAACGAGAAATCAGTATGGCTCATTCAAATATATAAGCACGAATGGAGTGTTCTGATGGTACTGAGTCTTAGTGACCATCCTCCCAATGATGTCCAGTAATATGATGTGTTGCATGTGATGATAATCTCTTAATAAAGTCTTCATATTTGCCAAAGGAAGTATTTTGTCTGATTTTGATAACCATTCTTTAGTTATGTTTTATTTTGGATAAAATTATAAGATGGTCTTTATGATTTGTTTCGTGGCTATAAACAGGACTTGGTAGGTAATTAAATGTGAATGTGGTAAAATGATTTTTGAAGACTAAGCATGTATTTTAAAATTAAATTAAATGATTTGAGAAAAATCTAAGTCTATGAATATGGATGTAAGAAAATCATATAGTCTTGCAAGGTCCACTAAGTCTTTGTAGAAAATCATTCTAAACCATCATATTATTATCATCTAACCATTGCTTATGAATGTATATATACCAAGTCAATAGTTTTTTTATTAAAGAGAAAAACATCATGTCTTAAGGTATTTATAAACTTGGGAGAAAACTGTCATTTATCCATGGATTGGTTTTTAAATACCCAAATGTCTTGACCCATGTTTTTAGTTATTTAAAATCATTGATTACATAAGACCTTGAACCATATGGAATGTTGTAGGAAGGTCATATTGCTAGGCATCCTTGACACATGTTATGTTGAATAGATAACTTGTTTTGTATGAATTTACTACCAAAAAGACTAATGTAGTTGAACCTTTGTAGTTCAGAAAGGTGTTGCATATTGTGAAACCAACGGCATTGAATTACTTATTGCATAAAGACTTGTTATACCACATGATATAGGCATAAGAATGCTAACAATGTACATATTATATGTGCAATAATTCAATAATTGAGTCAGAGCTGCTACAGTCCCACGTTCTTTTTTAACTGCTTAGATATTCATATATGCAAGTACTCTATCATGAAAGATCTAGATAAACTAAATAATCCAGTGGGAGCACTTGTTAATGTTTAACAGGCCAGCTGAAACAGCAGATCCTTATAGAACCTGGATGTATGGAGCTGGTTGTATGGCTATAGCAGGGAGCAGCTTGAATGAGCATCTTGAATGAAGAACTCCTTTGAGCTCAGGAAGATACGACCCCATGCGATGAGGGTACGTGATGATACTTCTGCGATAACAGGTCTATGATTTTCGATGCGATATGAAAGATGAACTACGACCACATTCAGGAGTGATCCGAGCAGTAAAGAGAAAGAGGCGTTGCCTCCATAAATCCTGTGTAAAATGGTTGATGGTGAAAGTCATGATTAATGTAATAAGAGAGAAAAAGTGATAAATGGTTGTGAGAGAGATTGTAATTGGGGGAATGAGAATGTGAGGAACAGATATTGTAAGGGTTCCAAAGGCCAAGTGAGAGATGTTAGGTTTATGTGGCCCTTAAAGGCCTTATGAGAGCTTGTATGAGCACTATATACATAAATTCAGTGGAAGTATAGTCCTCTTGTGGACCATACTAGGCAAATGCAATTTGCCGATACTCGGATTAGGCTTGACGTGTTAGGCCATCCGAGTTGAAAAACCCAAAGTAACTAGGCATAGAGATGAAACCAATGAGGGTTTAGTGGGTTAGTCCTTGATAATGGCGGAGTATACTTGGATGAGAGTCGAGGAATGACTATTGTGTGCGATGAATAGTCTATATAAACATGAGTAAAACTTCATCGTTGTATCATCACACAGCATGTACATAGATAGTCGTATTGTGATAGTAATTGACCATTAATAGTGAAGCATGTACATATGCGAGAGATTACCTTATGCACCATAGAGTTATTATGGTTGCATCATGGTTTGGCGGATCATGGTTTTTCTCTAGGGGAGAACCTGAAATCCACGGACTGAGATTATATCCCCTAGCCTATTGCTTGTCTTTGGAGGTCCAATCATGAGCCGCTGCAATGGATTGTGGGTTATAGGAACTGCTGAGTCAATTTGAGAAAGCTAGTATGGATCATGGTTCACAGTTGAAGGTGGAGTGCCTCTATGTGTTGATTAAATCCTAGACTTATTCGGATCCAATTTCCATCAAAATTAATTTAATTTAATTAATTTTATGTTATTTGATTTTCATAATGCTTATTTAAACTTTTTATGAATCTTCTGATTTTTAAATTTTGTCATTTAGATTTATAAATCAAGATAAATTCATTTCTAACGTTTTAAATAAACTAAGATGTTTGAAATATCTAAAAATCAATTTTTATTGTTTCTAAAATATGTGGGACCCTCTATAATAATTAAAAGCTCATTTAAATCATATGGGACAATAGGGTGGGGCCCATGAGTGGCCACCAAAGGGTAGCACACCCCACCAATAGGAGATTGTATTTTCTTACTAAATATTGTGAGAGGTATCTCATGCGAGTTGGCGTTCCTTTTGTGGAGATATGCCTACTTGCAATAATTGAATAAAATATGTGGTTTTAGAAAATCTTGAGAATAAAAAATGTTTGATTAAGAAATAAGGAATTAATATTTCCTATAAGAGAAAGTAAATAAATATTTTTCTTATTTAACTTATTTGATAGGAATAAATTTAGGAAATGGAGGATAATGTTCTAACAGTTCCTTAACATCTTAATGATGCATCTAGGGAATGGATGACTCACATCTCTCATCCTACAAGTATCCTTAGATTGACGGTCAAGATTTGTTCTTACGATTTATGGCAAACCCTAATGCATAAAAAATCTATAAAAGTGATTATTTTCCTCTCTTGTCTCTACACATCTTACTTACTCTCTCTTATCTCTCTAAAATAAAATCTCTCTCTAGCCTCTCTAAGGGCCACATCCTACTTTCACCTACCCCTCTCTCTCTCTCTCTCTCTCTCTCTCTCTCTCTCTCTCTCTCTCTCTCTCTCTCTCTCAAACTATCCTAAACCAAGCTAGTTTAGGTTAAGCTTGAATTTTTCTCATGGGTTCTAAATCAAGTTAGGTTGGTTATGTGATTTTATAGGCAGCAAAGGGATCATCCCTAACTAGTAAGTTTTTCCCTCTTTTCTTGATTTCTATCTCTCATAAGGATCAAGCCAAAGGGTTTGAATTGGACCTAAGCATTGAGGCTTTAAGTAGGTGGTTTTAGATCGAGATCCATGTACATTGATTGGGTTTCTCCATAAGAAGAAGAGATCATGAGACCAATCAAAGATCCTGAGTACCATCGGAAGGAGAAGACTCAGCATGAGGTGTACTAAGTGTGGTTGAGATAATCTCTGGCGCCCTCTTTTGTTTCTTCCATATTTATTTATTGTATCTTTTATTCCTAAGCATTGGTTGTGTATTTTCTTTGTTATTGAAATAAAGGTTTTGAATAGCATCAAGTTCTTGAAATCCCATTGTATTTTTTTGTTTTCTTTTATTTGAAGTTATTATATTGTAAAATGACTACTTGTGAGTGATATAAGCCATGAAAAGAAGAAAAAAAAATTGAAAAAGAAAAAAAAATTACTATACATAGAGAAAGGCAAAGCCCCCTTGCCCCAAAGAAAGAGAAAGGAAGGACATACATTGTCTTGCCGTAGAGAGAGAGGGAAAGAGAAGGGCAAAGCCCTTACGCTAGGGCTGGGAATGGGTCGAGTAGGATTTGGGTCTAGGTGGACCGAATCCAGACCCAAAAATCCATACATGAAACCCAAACCCAAACCAAGAATTTATTTGGAGGACCCGAATATGGACCTAATGGATTATATATAGAAAAAAAATAAAAAACTGACTAAAATTTTATAAATTACTTAGAATATGTAAACCAAAAAGTGCCAAAAAATGCTTACCAAAAATATGTAAATACCTAATAAAAAGACTTGGGCAATAATTCATCGATTTTCTCATTTGAAAACTTATCAGAAAATTTGTAACGAAAAAATAAAAAACATCTATAAAAAGAAGAGTGCTGAAAGAGGATAAAAGGTATACATATATTGCTATAGAAACCTTTGTAATTTTATATATAAAAAATATTATATAATAATTTAAAATAACAATGGTCGGATCCACCCGGACCCAAACCCAAACCCAAATAGTATTTGGGTTTAAGATTTGGACCTATACTCACACCCATGTTGGATCTACCTGTCAGATTCGAGTAAATTCCCACTGTTAACCGTCGCCCATGAGAGAGAACACACCCATGTTGGGTCTACCTGTCAGATTCGAGTAAATTCCCACTGTTAACCGTCGCCCATGAGAGAGAAAGAGAGAAGGGGAAACAACAGGCTAGCGGCCAAGGCAGAGAGAGATTGGGTCTACCCGTAAAGTTCAAGTAAATTCCCACGCTCACTTGTTGCCCCTAAGTGAGAGAGAGAGAGAAGAGCGATGGAGGGGGAAACAGCAAGGTAGGGTACTGCCCTTTGGTAGGGGCATTTTCACCCCTACAAGAGAGAGGGAAATAAATATATCAAATTTTGAATTACGTGTAGACAGATATCCACATAGAGAAGGGCAGAGAGAGAGTCACTTAATTGGCCTGCTAGCTTAATAACCAGCCGAATAGTAGATAAACCACCCGAGTAGGAGCTTGGTTAGGCAGAGGGCCTACTCGGGCTAGTTAAATAAAAGGCTCAAACCCTTAGCAGTTAGGCCCTCATAACTGGCTGGGGGTAACCCGTTTCCGGGTCAACGTTGCCGGTTTTGCATACACCAGATGTAAGCTTTCTCCGAAAGAAGAGCTAGTCATTTATTCCTCTAAACCACAATTTACAAGAAAGTCCACCATTTTGCCTCTCACTTTAGGTTAACTGTGGATGATTTAGGCACACCGCACACCTGTAAAAAGTAATAAGCATAGGGAAGACCCGTTAAGACTTAATAGAGAGAGAGAGAGAACATTTATTTTATTTTATTTTATTTTTAAGTGCATGCCATGAATTTGTGCTATGTAATGGATTGTTTTGGTCATTGTTTCCGCATTAAATTATAGACTTGGAGGAACATCTGAAATCTACTTTCTCCTTTAATTGCATTAAAGCTGCTGTCGGGCTACGACAACCTTGTCTTCGCTATGGTCCCTGGCCCACTATAATTAATGACTACTTTAAACTATTTTTTATTAGTTAATCATTATTAATTACAAATCAGGCAGGGTTTCACGCCGCCCTTGTTTGGATGACCTCTCTCTCTCTCTCTCCAGAGCCATTTCCCTTAAATTTAATTGCAAAGAATTGTGCAGATCTCTCTACACTTCTCTCTATCTGCTTTGTTGTCTTGGCCTGCCCCCTCCAGCCGGCCGAGAGGGTAGAAGCACCCTTTTTTTTTTTGCTTTTAAAAATATTATTTAATTGGTCAAAATTCTTTAACATGGAGGATAGGAATTGGACCCGCCGACCCAATTGGTCGACCTGACACGAGCATTAACTTGTTTCTAGATCCAGGGGTTGAGGTGTTTTCTTCCAAAAGATGTTTGAAGAGATTGATTGAGCAACTATCAACGCGGCTTCAGCCTATAGCTCTTGGTCCAATTTGGCATGGCTCAACATGCTTCTAATACGCTCCTTTAAAGTACTATTCTACACAACATTGTTTTGTTGGGGAGCATAGGCGGTGGAGAAGGGAACCATCTTTACAAAATTTTGTGAATTCATTGAAATTGTACTCAAGCATATTATTTATTCAGAATGCTTAATGTGACACCTTGTATTCTTCTCAATTTATGCCTTAAAATGCTTAAAGGCTAAAAAATGCATCATTTTTTTATTTAATATTGAAAACCCATACCTTCCTTGAAAAGTCGACTATAAAATAAATAAAAATACGATGCACTAATATAAGACATGGTGGATGGGGACCTCCACAAATTCAAGTGAATGTAATCAAGGATTCCTTTGCTTGTATAGCTTTTAGCCTTGAAACTTTGCCTATATTGTTTACCATGAACACAATGCTAAAAAAATATTGCTTCCTCATATTCCTCTTCATCAAAATCTCCATACTTTGCTTATTCAAGTGACCTAACCTCCTATGCCATAAATGCTGGAAGAGCATTTTTATCCAATGCCAAATTTTCCATATCATCAACAAGAAAGCTTCCCAACAACTTATACAAGTTCCTAACTCAAACATCCTTGATCACAAGAAAAGCATCATTTTAAACTTTGAGAACTCTATCTTGCCTTGTAAACTTATAGCCATTTAACACCAACACAAAAAGAGAAATCTATCTCATCTTCATGTCTAGCTTTGTAAACACTTCCATGAGACATCCTTGGTTTCACCAAGTCAATCCTAACCATTTTACTAATCGAGATTTTCCATCAACGCTCATATGAATTAAATCATGATTTGTGCACGTACATGTGATGCATAGCACCACTATCCAATACTTAATGTGATGCATAACACCACTATCAATATTTAATTCCGATAGATTTCAAGATTGCAAATGAAACCACATACAAATTATTTAACTTGATTAACCTTTTATTTCACTTGATCAGCCTTTCTCTTAGGCTCATTAGTTGATTAGAACTTCCAACTCCAATTCTTAAGAGACGCACCTTTCGGTGTTCGTGGGCAAGTGACATGCTATAAACCCAAGTGACTCCTCTTAAATGCAAGTTAATGTTGTCACCAAATTGTCACAACTGTTCAGTATTGTACACAAGAACATCACCGGTCTTGTCTCCATCCTTCATTTCTCCAACACTTTTTAAATTTCGCAAATGATATCGTTAAAATTGTTCAAATGATCATAAATATTTTTTCCCCCACTTTCCTCCTCAAGCCAAACAAGTTTCTCTTTGATAGAATCCAATTATTGAGTGCTTTGTTTTGGTGAACACTTGCTAACTTCTGACACATATCCTTTCCTATCTTTTATCCCATTATATTGAATAAGACCCTATCCACTAAACACACTCAGAATGTAGCTAAAGCCTTGAGGTCTATTTTTTCCTAATCTCCATTACTCGTGAACTTTGGCTTCTTGTCCTTTCTTGGTAACATCTTTTGTTGTTCTCGTTGGACCAAAAGTTCATGAACCTTAGTTCCTATGATTTAGAATCATTTTTAATATCAAATTTCTCTTACTCAAATGGATTACTTGTCATTTCTCCCAAAAATAATCCACAAACTTAATGCTATGATACTACTTAAAAGAAAGGATAACCTGTAACCCTCAATTAACCGGTCATCCTATGTCATACACTCGTTCTGACGACCTAAAGAGAAACACCCAAGGATAATAAAATTACAAGAATTGAAATAAACAAACCACAAAAAAGAAACTAAGAATAAATCGCAACACTGAATTCATGTACCACTAAGGTTACCATGAGCAAGGTGGCAAATAGGGATGTCGATCGAGTCAACTGACTCACAAACCCAACAGGTTGACTTGACTCAGGTCTGGGTTTAGGTCCAACTTCTAGATCCCAACCCAGTAGTTCGTGTCCAGGTCTAGAAGTATGGACCCAAGAGTCAGCTTGCATCGAGCCTAGGTCAGTCTGAACCGGGCCTCCCTGATCACTATTTTCTTTATAACCACACACATACACGCCATATATATATATATATATATGGGGAAGGATTTGGTCAGCCAACTTGCCTATGGGATTTGGTCAGCCAACGGTAGTGATTGAACTGTTGTTTTCGATGAAGATCAATTTAATTTTAACTCCCAAGAGTTACAGTATTGAAAACAAATGCCAACAAATACAACAGGGCATTACGGCAACATCCCATCTCTCCCTCTCAAGATGGGAACTCTCTCTCCTTCGTCCCACCCACCTCTCTCTCTCTCTTACTCATCTCTCTCAATCTCTCTCTGGCTTGCCCCTGTCTCTCAAACCCTCGATGACCCTCTTTCTCAAACCCTGCTGGCCCGCTGGCCCTCTCTCTCAATCTCTCTGAAACTCACCCTTCTTTGCCCCTCTCTCCCAATCTCTCTCCAGCCTACCCCTCTCCGCCCCTCTCTATACATCTCTCACTGCCCCTCTCTCTCAATCTCCCTCTAAGCCCCTCTTTATCTCCCTCTATGCCCCTCTTTCTCTCTAGAAATACAACCTAACACAAAGAAATTTTTTGAAATTTTTGAAATTTTCTATGCTCCATTGCTGCTGTAAAGACGATTGGGACAATCTTCGGTGGATTTGAGGTTCAGGTACGTTATATATATATATATATATATATATATATATGTGTGTGTGTGTGTGTGTGTGTGTGTAGTAAGTACTACCTACTACTTAGTAAGTAAGTAAGTAGTAGTAGTTACGTTCCGTACCTACCTACTACTACCGACCCGTAACCTAAACTAC